>CANUEY010540282.1:0-18645 GCA_948099555.1 Croton setiger
TGCTATGTGTTTTAACATACTTTCCAATTTTGTCTTCAGTTTAGAAGTTAGATGCTTATGCAAATGAGCTTCGACTGGTGACAGAAGTTTCAAGCCATGACTTTTGAATGTTATGTTTTGAGCAATTATTTCTAGGGTTTCGAAGGACTTCACCTTCCTAGTTTCTTTCATTTTGGCTGCAATCTTTCCCACTTCTTTTTCCTCAGCAACATCTCCAAGAATATCATTCTCTACCACGGAAAGGAGATCTTCCACACAATAATCCAACTTCCCATCATTACTAGGATGTGATAGAAGCTTTGACAAAATAAAATTGAGAGTATATCCCAACACATGGAGCTCAAATCCTCGCTTCAGTGTAGCTTTTAAAACCCCAACTACAAACTGCAAATACTCCAGCCCAAGCTCCTTTAAACATTCCGCCAAAGCACGCCTAGCCTGATCACGTACGCTTTCCGTGCGGCTCTTTAGATGGTTTGCAATGCGATGAATGATACTTGGAAGTTGAGAGTCCATCATGTCCACAGGAAGCAACTTCAAGACTCTCAGTAAAGCCACAATGATGTTAACATTGACCTTATCAGCATCAACATCCAGTAACTTCTGCAATTTAGGGAGCACAGTTTTTCGAAGGCATGCCTGTACATCAGATGCTATAACAGAGGTACTGCATTCAACCAACATAGCTGAAGAATTATGGCCACATTTGTGCAAAGTAGCTAAAGGACCTGTCTCAGTGGTATCTGCACCTAAAATGCTGTCCAAAGAGTTCTTGTCTTGATTGGAAAAATTTTGTGAAAAATGGAACTTGTCCAATATAGAGCAAATCAGCGGCAATAAAATCTTCTGCTTGTCCTGGTTCATCTTCACCTCCTTGAAACATCTGCTCAATATTGCATAATATGACTTCCATTCCATCCGAGCAGCAATTGAAGCAATACCATTAATGCATGCAGTTCTAATATCTTTTCCCTTTCCACCTTGTACGTCAAACAGCATATTGAAAAAGAGGGGAACAAATATTCTATTCATAATGTCCTGGAAGTTAATAGTAGCTTAGTAAATTTCTCTGAATTTGTGGAGCATACAATCTTAAACATAATAAAGGGGGAAAGAAACTAATACCTCTTGGAACGGGAAGTCTTTATTACCAATAATACTATTAAAGCGTTTAATTGCCTTCTTTCTCCTGGGTCTCTGCAATAACAAAAGACACAAGCAAGGTTCTCAGATGAGAAGAAACAGAATGCATATCCAAGAACAGTGCCCAAGCTCTTTTATGAGCAATAGCAATGAAAATAATTTAATGAGCCAATCCTATTTGTATAAAATATGAAAGCTTAGATACCAGTGACAAAATTTACTCATGTGAAAAGTTGAATAATGTGAAAAATGAACCTGTAAATGAATAATATTGTTGAAAAAATCTTGCTCCACATTATCTGACCACAGTGCTTTTAAAGAAGTGAGCTTTTCCTCCTTTGGAAGTTTCAATACCATACCTCGTAGTAACTCAATCCATTCCTGAAACAACACAAATCAATTACAATCTTGTTGACTTGTATACTTACTTCCTCTGTCCAAACAGCTGTCAAGATTTAATTTCTCATCCATCCTATAGCTGTATCGACTTCACAAAACTGTCTGTGGCAATTTTTTGTGATCCCCTCACACCTCACTTCAATTACATACAAAATTTGGCAAGAGTTTAAAGTACAAAAAAATTTGGCAAGATTTTTAAGGAATGATCAATAATTACCATGCTAAAAAATGAGTTTTAGCACAATAATCCTTTGAGTGTGAAGTAAAAAATTAATTTAAAAACATGATAGCAACAATATTAAACTAAAATTGCACAACACTCAACTGCTCAAACTGCCATAAAATATATAATACATGAGGGGTTATGTCAATACCTTCCTAACTGTACCTCCATTCTTCATTGTGTTCTCCATGTGCTTCAAAATAAACTTATTTACTATGCAGCGAACACGAGATTTAGTCCAATAATAATTGCTCCCAGTTGTGTTCCCCTGGCAGGTAGAATCATGACCTTCATCATCTCCACCAAGAATTGAGGCACAAAACTCAACAAAAGAAAGCAGTGATCTATAAGCACTGTGCCTCAAAATTAATTCTTCTGATGACATATCATGCACACAGTGTGACAGGACAGCTAACACCTGATCTCCTTCAATAGAATAAAATAAATCCACATTTATCTTTTCATAAGCACTGAGGATGCTGTCATAATCAAGGCCACCGATTTCTGTAGCTGAGGTTGCATTCAATTCTTGGATGAGCTTTGCCTGGACAAAAACCAACATTAATTACAATTGTCATGCAGTAGATCCAAAGACCAAGATAACTTGCTTCAAAATCAACATTCATGAGAAATTAAAAGAGCAAGTACTACCACAGAGAGTAAAGAAGGATCAACTTTTGCAAGAGCGTCAAGAAGATCACAGATTTTCAACCGCACATCCAGGTCAACAGAAATAAGAAGTGGAGAGATAGCATTAAGAACACATTTAGAATTCTCATTTCCTAATACTGGTATAACAGCTCGAATGATCTGCAAGCATTCAACACAGACACCTGCATAGACAAATCAAACAAAGTCACATACTAAGAAAAATAAGTTAAACAGTAACCTAGCTGAAGTTAAGAAATATTCTCACCAGAATCATTTTGGCTTTTTGCTAGCAAATGAAGCAAGACGTCCAAAAATTTTGTTGATTCTATCTGATATTGTAAATACTTAACCAACAATTTGAAAATTCTAATATATGCCTCTCCAGGATATTTGACCAATTTCCTAGTAAAACAAAGGTAAACGTGAGTTTGATACTTTCTTTAACTAATGCTGTGAGATTTAAATTATAAGACCATAATATTAGCTACTGTAACGAAATATTCAGACCAAGGCATTCAGCTGCTGCCTATATAAAGCACACAACAACCAATCCTAACACATTATCCACAATATTGTTCTTGAAGGTCCATTTTGGAAAAAAAAAATACGCCATCCGTCCTATGCATGGACAATTTCCTTTTTAAAAATACAATCTATTTAGTTTTCTATTATACTTTTATTTAATTTGCATTGTTACGAAACAAATGGTAAAACTGTTTATATTGAAAAACTATATCTGCCATTACGATTAACCTTGAAAATTCTAAACGATAAGTTAGTCAACATTTTCAAGGCATCTACAACTACTGAGTAAAAGGAGAAATCTATATATTCTAATGCCACATAGTCGAACCTTAAGGAATCAGGATGGCATTTTTTGGGTGATGTTAGATTTTATTCAGACAGGTTACTACTTAATTCAGTTATGACATTATAGTTTGTATGGGGCTTCTAACATAATTTAAGAATCAGAGTTCCCAAGTAGTGCATGATTTTAAAAGCAGTCTATTTCCTGCTTCTCTGACCAGAAAAAACATCCCTTTTTTTAATTAAAAAAATCAGATGTTTATCTCCTCAACATTCCTAAGCTACTATACAACCTATTTAATGCTAGGGCATGCAAGGCACATCAAAGAAACAACTCATACCACTTTCCTAAGGCCTTCTTATGTGAAGTAGACAGACCCAACTGCACTCAGAAATCAGGCTCACAACCATATCCCAACTGACAACTGCTACCTCTCACCATAGTCCTTCCCAAATCAAACTTTCACCAGGAAATCATCACACACAAAAATTTAGGGCAAGCAACAGTAAGGAAAGAGTCATCTTTTAGCAGGAGCTACAGACCAGTGAATCATCATTGCTCTTTTTCAGTGATCGCAGAAAATAAAATTAGGCACGCAAATGAAGAAGTGGAAACTATACATCAAACTCCATTCATCATTTAAGAAATGAAGATAAAAAAAAAAAAAAAAAAAGCATTCAGAATAATCTGAATAAAATACATGTTGTTTTCTTTAATTCTTTGTTCAAATATTATCAAGGAAAAATTACAATAATATCCCTGTATTTTCACTTAATTGACTATTTTCTCCCTGTGTTTTTCCAAATTAATGTTTTCTCCCTGTATTTTAGAAAAATTATACTACTTTGTACTTTCTCGCTAGAAACAATGATGGAAATTAACATGTCTCATCTAAAATGTTCCTTTGCCTTGATTACAAATATGACATTAGTTTGACTGAAACAACATATATTTGCCGGAAATGCTAAAATACCATTCAATTAACCACAATTGATTTTTTAGTTTTCCCAATGTAATGGTGTTATTTCAGTCAAAAACAATCTCACATTTGTAAACAAGGCAAAGAATTGATTCAGATGAAACATGTCTTGTTAATTTCCATTACTGTTTCTGACGAGAAATGACAAAATAGTAAAATTTTTCTAAAATATGAGGACAAAACAATTAATTTCAAAAAACACAAGGAGAAAATAATCAATTATGTGAAATGCAGGGATATAATTGTAATTTCCCTATCGTTAAAAATGTAACATCACTTTTATACTTGAGCAGATAGATTTTACCAACTAGCTAAGACAGACATGCATCTGCTTTCCTAGAATATGTCCAAATGCATTCCAATTAATTTGAATAAAACATAAAACTTCAAACCCAGAAAAGGAAATTCAAGCAAACTATAGAATTAATACCTTGTGCCAGCATGATCACCTAGAAAAAGACAATGAAAGGAGGTGATAAGTTTGTCAATGTTCGGAAGTATAAGTTTCTTAGCCACATTGTCTTCGTCAGCCAACTCTTCATCAAGATTCAGAAGGTTCTCAACAAATTTAAGAACACAAGATTTAATCGCCTCAGAGGCAGTAGGTACCGTCAGAATTGAGAAAATATCAGGAACAAGATTCCTTTCCCTAGACAACAGTGGCAGAAGGTGGCTACTGCTACTCATAGCCAAAAAGCAAGAGAAAAGCGAACTTGGTTTCTCACTGCTAGACCCCTCCTGCTTGAAACTATCAATTAAAGGTTTTACAAATTTGAAGAGCATGTCCCAGAATTCACAACCAAAGTCATGATCTTCATACTTATTGAGCACAACAGAAACAATCTTCAGACACAGTGACCTCAAATCCTTGAACTGCTTCAGGGACGTGCTAGTCTGAAAAGGGAAACGATTTTCATTAGAAGCTAATATATTTTCTAAATCCAACTTAATGTCAACAAGCAGGGGAAAAGAGACCAGGAAAATAAAAGAAAGTTTGTTGTCCCCAGTCAGTATTCATTATAGACAGACAAGCACTTGTTAGTTCATAGAATTACTTTATAGACATTACAAAGCTACAAGAAAAACTGCCGGTGAACAAGCATTACAATGACTCAACACCAGTGACACTAAGTACATTCAGAATATTTATACTTTACCGCCGCAAGATTTATTGCAGCACTTTCTTCTTTATGCAATTCAAGGTTTCCACTACAGTTAGTTTCAGTTGTCCAAGATCCAGAGCCCTTTGCAGCATCAAGACTTGAAGTACAGCTCCCCATCACCCGAACAACGCATCCAATTAACAGATCCAGAAAAGGTATGATATGAGATTCATCAAAAACTCCAAGAATATCTTCAATGACATGCAGAAAACCATATCTCTTCTTCCAAGAGAGTGCCGCCATATTTTCCAAGGTGAAGTACTTCAAGAAATCTACTGCCTGAATTTCATTGCCAGAACTTTTTGGTAAAGTCCAAAACATATTGGTAATACCATCAGCTTCAGGTCCTACAACGCCCAGTGGCTTTATTAACGATGCAAAGAAAAGTGGTATTTCATTCACATCAAGTTGAGCTATGAATTGAAGAACCGCCTTTCGATGGTGCACACTTGTATGCTAACAAAATAAGTATAACAACATTAAGTAACACAAAAAACATAAATAAAATACAGAATAACAGAACGAGTTCAATCTTTTACTATCCTTTTGTCATGCCATTTCCTCTTCCAGAGAGACAAGAAAGTACCATGACGAAAACAATTGGTGGAAGTATAAAAGAAATAAATGAATGGCAGTACCTTCCGAGAGGCAAGAGTCTTCAGTTTTCTCACTTTAGGCATCAGAATAAGAATTATTAATGGCACAAGATTTGCTCTATGACCTTCTTCAATGAGATAAGATTCTCTGCTCAAACTCCATGTTGTTAATTCTTCCCTCAATTGTTTTGAAGTGATCAAGTTTCTCAGATGTTGCTCATATGGGATCAAAAAGCCATCTTTCCATGTTAAGAGGCAGTCAAGAACCCTCATCTGTATTTCAGCATCATTGTCATCCATAAGCCTAGTCATGACAACCATAGTGAAATTAACAAATTGTTCTAGAGGATCTGTAATAGAACACCAGAAAACATCATGGATCCTCACCTGATCAGCAGAACATCTTTTAAAAACTGACCACGATAAAAGGCCTTGGGGTTCCGCATTAGTTTAAACAAGTTTAACCATTCTTTGAGGACACCCCTCCATTCCTTGCCTTTGCAAGCATTTGAACAGAACAATCCAACACTGCAATCCCAGCTTAAAACAATAAGTCAACTGCAAGCTATCTGGAAAAAGGCTTTCACAAAATCCGTACCACTGAAAGAAAAAAAAAGAACGTAGGAGAGAGAAACTATCAGCAGTGAAGAATCAGATATAAGCTACCTGAGAAGATCATCATTGTTGTAACCCAAAAACTTCAAGAATAGTGGTACAAGATTTCGAGAATGAGATTCAGCAACAGAGGAAATTTTTTGTAAACACTGCAACAATGAGGTTAAAATTGTTGCCAGTGGTGTGCTATCAGGCGCAGGAACAGCAAAACAAGTAAAACGATCAACCAAGCCTGAACACCAAAATCAGAGTGAAGTTAATATTTCCTAGTCTGACATTGTGAACAACAAAAACTTTTTAAATTAGATGGAAAAGAACAAGCTGGATTCACTCAAACAAGGCAAGCCACAACCTACATATTCTAATCTATTTTTTCTTCACCAACAGGATCTAGGGGACCAGTTGAAAAACCCATTCGTAAGGTTCATTCTACTAAATGCTAATTTCAAGTATAAATTTTATAATTACACATAATATTGAATCACCATAACCTAATGTTGGAAAAGGCCTTCCTTTGCATTGCAATTAAAAAAAGGAAAAATAACATCAAAAAAATAAATAAATAAAGCTGGAGCACAAAAATGAAGTGCACTTTTTATCTTCACAAAAAGGGATGAAAACTCATTCTAGAGCATAACAAACAAACCTGCAAGTTAAACAATATGTTTAAGGCTTCATTTAGATATATGTTCTTTGTAATTAACATTGCAAGCAACCTATATGGTTGCTTTAAATGCGGGAGTATTTGAATTCTTTACACATTTAACAATTCTAAACCATGACTTTCACTCCATCATTTAAATGTGCATGTATCCAAATGAACCACAATGTCAGAGGACACCAAGATGACAAGCAAGCTAACTAACATGGTTTCCGATCAGAACTGTGATCCAAAAGGGTTTACACGTAACCAAATTAGCATTTTGGGGACTTTGAGGAAATTACATCACTTACCACTGGACTTACAAGAAAAATCGGCACTTTCTCCATCTTGTTTTTGAAGCAATGACTGAAATGTGGATAAGCAGTTCTCAAAGTAGTGAACAAATTTGTCCCATACAAGGGAAACATTTTCCCCAATCAGAAATGCAAGACACTCAGATGCTGGATTCCATAGATAACTAAAACGATTATGAAAGATGCCAATCATTCCACTCAAAATGACAGGTATGTAACTTTCAGATATCCTTCCAGCAGAGAGAGCCATCTGTATTTTAGAGATTAATAAGATAACTTTCCTGCTAGTGGAAATTGACAAAGGAGTTGCCTCAATCATCAGGAGCAGCTGAAGAACCTGGCATTCAAAGGGAAATCCACCCTTAATTATAATATACCATTAAATAGTGTAAGCGATGACAAAATAGATATACATACATTAAAACCATTACAGTCTGCAGAATGACCCTGAGGAACCTCTGTTTTCATTCTCTTCTCAGGCCGTTCATCTTTCGCTAATAATTCACATTCTTGGTACTCATAATGACACAGAATTCTTAGGGTTGAAACACGAATTCCCTTGTCTGAGTTGCATAAATTATCAACAAACATCTCTAATGCATCAACAGCCTTCTTTGTACCAAACTCAGGATGATATGTTTTGTGGCAATCGTTAGACTCTACTTTTGGCCTATTAGATTAATAGTAGCAGAAAGTCAGACAAAGCACAAAGTTTGAGTCAAACAGACAATTAATATACACTAGAAAAAAGAAAGTTCAATACACAAGTACCAAAAAATTACCCATGCACATAGTCCAGATAATCAGCAACAGCAGATAATACGTTCAATGATGATTTACACTTTTTAGCAAGACACAGAATTTTGCTTGTTTCTTCAAGCCCAGATATTTTGCCAACTTTGCAATAAGAATTTAAAGCAGCTCCTACCAAACTTTGCCAAGTACATCTGGGAACACCGGCAATACTCTCTGAAAGAACACCAAAATAATGACTTAAAGTTTACATAGAAGAAATCTGGACAATTCATGCATTATCAAATAGAAAAATAAATATTCTTTTAAGCAACTATTCCCCAGGGCCTAGGCAATAGTACAAGGCACAAGCCGTTAATATAAAACCACTTCAACAATCTTTAAGATACACCAAAATTGACAACTAGATCATCAACATAAACAGACACATCTGAAATTACATTCAGATTCAAACTACTTCCACAGAACTGAAGAAGAAATTGTCTCACCGTCGTCAATTGTCAAGAGGCGATTGAGTGCATCTATTGAATCCATAAGTAATGATGGCTGTGCTCCAGTACCCATCACATGAGGATAACAGCAGACAACTCCCCAAAGCAGAGACAACTTATCCTTATCAATTGTAGTAGATGATGGACTACCAAGAACAATATTATTGATCACACCAGTCCAGGAGCAGATAGTTCCCTGTATAAAACAACTTATATTTGAAAGGCTTTCATCTGGTGTTCCATCTAAGAAGCCAGAACTTAGAGGGTCCTTCTGCACTCTCTCACAAAAGGACAAAAGCATGCACAGAACTTCCTCTTGTGAAACTTCTATCAAATCGTTCAACGCACTGAAAATCCAATAAAAATGTTAACTTGTGTATCCAAACTACAGAGCTATACAGAATTCAATGACTTAGTTAAACTATAGATTACCTCAACATATTAACTCGGAATGCATATATTATGCATGGGTCCTTCTCCAGCAGTTCCCTAATAAATGACAAACAACTAAAACCCAAACCACTTTGTTTGTCAGAACAAAGAAGAGAGAAACAGAAAGAAAATGACACCAAAAATAAAAATAAAAGTATGCCACTGAAAGCAACACCTTGAGTTCCTCAATTGAAACACAGGAGTCCACTGCAATGAACAGTCAGAGATAGCGGAAATGTCATTTGAACTCTTGAGCCCATCAATAATCCGTAGCATTAATTGCAGAACTTTATCGATAACTTCAGAAATGCTTGCTTCCACCATAGTGCTGGAAGGAACAATAAACTTCTGAAGAATTGACCTTACTCGTTTGATCACTGGTTGGTAATCTGCACAATACAAGAGCAGTTTGAGTTGCAGTATATAGAATGCATTTTTCCTAACCCTGCAAACAATTCTTGTTCTGATAGATAACACAGAGAAATACATAACTGTGATTTCAACACACTGGAAAATACAGGAAAAAAAAAATCAAAAGATAAGAATAAGATTATCGCTTACCAGAAATCTTCATTCCATTATTAACCTCAACAGTTGAAATAAGCAGTGATAAAAGACAACTTATATGTTGGCAATTCTCGGAGTCGTCTATGTTATGGTCTAAACAATCCCAAATCAAATTAAACTCCTTTGGTTCCAGATCCTCACATAATCTTTGGAAGGTAGCAGTTAGAACTTCGAGGACAGAGTCCCCATCTGACAAAAAAAAGTGATAGAGATACACAATTATACAAAACATCATACCACTCACAAATAATTAGTTACTTGATGAGTCTAGCATAGTAATCAAGCAACCAAACTACCAGCCATAACAAACTATTCCAAAGCCAAAATATGCATCAATAAAAATACATAAGCCAACATTCAAAAATTTTCAAGGAATATCAACTTATCAACCTAAAACTCCCCTCCCTACTGTTTGTATAAAGAACTCAATTTTATATTCTAAACCTATTCCAAAATGAATAATGTAGTAACTGAATCATATTTCTTTAGGACATGATGATTAAGCAATCAAATATTGTTCCGGAAACATTTTTTCAATGTCAACAATGAAATAAGACTGAAATTGATGTGTACAGGAAAAAAGGTTGCGAACAATTGGCTGAACATTAAGCAGAAAGGGAGCTAGCAAATTATATTAAACTGCTTAATATATCATCATGTCTTAGAAAAAGGGCTTGCCTTGGTCAAACTTCTCGCCAATAGTAAGTGTAGAATTTTTTATTAATAGCTGCAGTACTCGATCTGCTCTTGAATGAAACCTTGATGACGTTCCCTTCATAATATGATAAAGTAAAGAACTTACACCAGATTTTCGAGTAAGTAATGGTTGTTTCACAACCTCAAACATGATCTTTCTAATGCCTGCAATTAAAGGCATGAAACATTAACTTGAGGATAGATTCTAATTTCAATCCATAATACTTAAGAAGAAAACAAGAAAAAGAAGTTGAGTTCAACCATCAAAGCTCAAAGAAAAACCATACAACGACAAAGGAAACAACAATATACTCTTCCTAAGTTTTATACATCAATGATCAAACAACATCATTGGCATCAGTACATTTATGAACATCTCTTAGAAGTACAAAAGTGGTCGCAGAAAAAAGATAACCTCCCCTTGAAAACTACTATATCCCTTAACAATATGATATAAACTTTTCCAAAATGCATTATACTCCATATTTAGTGCACTAATTCAACTTGATTAAGTTTCTAAAGAAGTTACAATAAAAATATAAACACACGAACACCCTAGATACAGGATAATAATCCATGAAGGGCCTTCTGTCCCTGAAGAAGAAACCGTAGTCTCAATACTACTCAAAAGCATCAACACAACTAAACCAGCAAAACAAAACAAAATCCTTTGTATTGTTAAGCAGCGCATGGCACCCAAAACTGTCTAGAAAAGATCAGTGTAAACAGATAGAAGCAACGAAACAAAGAATGGTAATACCTTTTCTAAGTTGCTCCTCGGGAGCATTTCTCAGCAGAAATGATGTTGCCTCTGCCATAAATTCTCGTACGTAGTCCTTTGGGTAATATCTTAAATTTACTGTCAACCTAGAAAAATACACAACTAGCATTTGAGCAGACAGCTATAGGATCAATTTAATTAAAAAAAAAAAAAAAGCAAGTTACCCTATACTTACTTCAGCACATGTACAACATCCTTCACAAGATATTTTTGCAAGTACATCAGAATACAAGACCATGATGTAAAAATCTGCAGAAATCCATGATTAAAGTCCCATAAAAATAGTAAGCCATAGCGTACTTCATAAATGGTATCCACATATTAAACTTCATATAAGCCAGGTTTAGACCTGTTCGATGATATCTGGCTCCCTGTCAGCACCACTTTTAAGAATAGAGGCAAGGGAATCCGCAATTCTTGGCAAAAAGCTGGCAAATCCCAAAATTATAAATTGACCAAGTTAAAAATGGAAATTAAGAGATCATAAATACCAACAAAAGAAGGTTCGCACCGAACAATATTACGAAATTATCAATAAAATCCAAGATATAAGATTTGCATGCTAATTCACTCAAAATATGACCGGTTAGTACTGCGGAAGAAGAAAGCACTTCAAAACTTTTAATCCCTGCTTTAACCAACTAAGAACTCAAAAAGGGGGAAATGAAAACAATGGACAAGATGGCAGAACTTCTATCTATTTTAAGACTATGGATTATTTGGGTTAAATGAAAAGAGGCACTAATTCAGATGGAAAACATTACAAGTTAGTACACTGAAAGAATAAGGCACTTCAAAAATTTTAGGGTATTGATACAAGGTTCTCCCTGAAAATTGTATTGGAACCCAAAAAAAATCAAATAATTGTTGGTCCCTTGAAAATTGAACTGAAGCTCCAGAAAATTTACAATGTAATCCTACATCAAATCAACTAGGTCTCAGACCTTATAGTTCAACTCCAGATACCAGATTGACAACAAGAGCAAAAACAGGTGGAAAATAAACATCCCAGATCATTTTGGACATAACTCAAATCTAAACTAAAAAAATTCAGTCCAAAAACCCATTGAATTGCAGAATGAATTCTTTAGCAAATAGCAATTCAATTCAATTCTCAGGAATCCACAGATATTTGATTCTATTTTTCTCTCCTGAACCAGGTTCAGGCAGAACCTTGTGTCATTAACAAAACTTTAGATCCTCCTTGACCAACAAGAACCAAATTAAGGAAAATAAGAAACATGGAATTCGATGACCAAACTCCTATTTTTGACATTATGGAATTCCCAGAGACATGATTAAAAGGGAAACATACAGAGGTCAAAGAAAAGATAAAGTTCCAACAAGAGATCAAGCAAACTCTGGAAGTTGTGTTATGTAGAAAATACAGTTCTCGTTATTCCAATCATTATCAAATAACAAATGAATAAATAGAAAATAAATCCTTAAAGAAAACTAGTTGAGGTGAACCTTATGGATTCTTTTCCTCTATACCTTTAAAAAGATTTGCAGGCAATAAATCCCACCTAGATACTCTCCTCCCCCCCCCCAAAAAAAAAGGTCTGGTTGTCATTTTTGGTTTCCTTGCATTCTCTCTCACCAAAAACATGGAAAATGTTTGTACAACATAGAAGATTAATATATTGAAAATAGATGCTACAGAAAAAAGAAAATAAAAATAAATGGCACCCAAGGAATAAGAACTCACGAGATATAATCCTCAAGTAGATCTCTAGACAGAACTGCAATTAACCTGTAGAAATGAAACATACTTAATGAACACCAAGGAAAAGAAAAAGATAACATGTTCAGACTCTGGTTTTCTGGGTAAAAATAAAGAGATTCTATTGCAAATAAGAGACATACTAATGAGAAAAAGATACAATAAAAAAACGAAAGCATAGAGAAAGCAAGAGGGCCTTGCAATCCCATTAGGTAAAAGCAAGAATACTAGTATCAAGACTGCAATCAGAATATCATAATGAAGGCAAGGAAACCTATTGCAATAAAATATGAAAATATATTCACTACAATATGACCGGATAAACAGTAAGTCCGAAAAAATGAGGCTGTTAAATAATTAAAGATCATTAGCAACATGACAGCTAATTTTGCTGGCAACATGGAATGGTAAGGTAAATATAATTTTTGGGAAACCCAGAATGATTATTAGATCAAGTCTGTAGTGACTATAATCTTCTACTTGCATCATTAGAAGTCAAGTTAATCTGTACATCCATGCCTGAAGCCATACTAAAGTCATCATAATTAGATAATAAGTAGTCTACCAACTGTACTTCAATGAAATTTTAAAAGCGTGAAAATTGTTTTCGGTAGAAAATGTTGCCACCTGATATTAACAACTTTGATGAAGCCAAATGATTCAGGCAAATAATAAAACATAAGGGGGAAAAGGGAATGATTAAGGAATACAAAAAGAAAGGGATAAGAATTCAGCAGAATAAAGAGAATGTACCTGAGAATAGGCTCAAGAGATAATCGTGCTTTCATTTGTAATCTAGAAAGAAGTTCTGAGACAATTAATTCCTTGTGCAATAGCACTAAAGGTAATGTTTGTACCAAGGGCAACATCTCCTCATAAAATGAGATGAAGTCCTCTGCAGTATTCAACTCCTGTTTTTTTGCACCAAAAACATCATAAGCACAAAACAGCTAGATGGAAATATTAAACACATGAAACGAAACAAAATTTTAAAATTTCATTTCAGGATTTCCCAAGGCTTATCTTACTGCAAGAGCAAACCACTAATTCTAAATAAAAAAATTCCAGGTTGTGCAATATCATTGCATGAGTTTCTTGAAAGTAAACCTTTCCTCAAAAAGTGATAATCAAGTATGTAAAGCCATTATTAAATCCATATTGTAATATCACCATGATAGTTTCCTACTAGAGAAAAAAGATAGTAATGATAAAAAATACAAAGTTCAACGCAAATGCTTATGAAGTTAAATACTTTGTTAAATAACTGAATTCCATTTTCCATCAAAAGATGCAAGATCCAAGTAAAATTCACACATTATTGAAAAAGCGTACCCTCCATTCAACCAGGAAATCCCGAAAAAAAGAGGATCCTTCAGATGGCTCATCCTTGATTTTATCAAGGCTTCGATAGACATCAATTTCAATTCCTTCTATTCTTTGAGAGAAAGTTTTGAACTGTACAAATCAAGCCAATTCAAATAATTATGAAAACGTACAAAAACATAATTTTCTCTTAATAAGAAAAGCAACAGAGTAAAAAAAAAGAAGTTGTAGTTATTCGTTCCAAGAAATTATACATAATGTTTATATAGGGACTGAAATTCAGACAAATTAATAGTTCAATCCTTCTGCAGGGATGTATTTGAGTTCAAGTAGCTAGTGATAAATCCTTATTAGGCATTAAATTTTGTGGCCGTGATCCTAACACGTCTAGTATTTCAAAATACAGAAGTCATCTAATTATCAATTGGAGTAGTTTGACACTCTTATTCCCTTTCCTTTGTGTCTCGTTAAAAAACTGTTGTACCTAAACAAACTACCTACAAAATTCTCAAACACTGGTTCCTATAATAGTTTCCCCTTCTATTGAAAAATATGGAAATAGAGAGAACGTACAATGAATCGGCGGCGGCCAGCGGATTTGTTGAGTGACTTGACAGCCTGAGCATGCGACGGCGTCGCCATAGGGAATCTTCTTCGCTGTTAAAATCGAAATAATGATGAATTTGTATTTGAAGGATGTGGAGATGGAATGGAATTTAGATGCCGCAGAGAAATTGATGAAACGGCTAAAACCCTGCTGCTACCTTAAACCCTTTTATATGATTCGGCAATGAGAACTGGTGCAATTTGTTCCGCCCAATTGTTTAGCTTATGTATGCCTTTATTTTAGAACAAGGTTAAAACAGTGTTTATACACGTGAAATGTCCATAATATCCTCCTACAAGTTTAGCTTGGTAAAAATAAAAAAGAGTTTAGCTTCATAATTTTTGTTACGGTTATGTAATGAGTTGAATTTATTTGACCGAGCTCTAAAATGAGTCGCTAGCTCACAAAAGAAGTGGGGTCCACGTAGAATTAATCTAATATTATTTCAAAGTAAAAAATTAATAATAATAATAATAATAGTACTATAATTGTAATATAATATATATATATATATATAATACAAATGAGGAGTAACATTCGAATCGTAAAATAAATCTTTCCATTTTTAATTTTTAAAGGTAATTATGTATTTATATAGTGGTTCATAAAATTAATTAAATTAAATTCATATAACAATAAAGAAATTATATAATAATCAATACTATTTTAATTTATCAAATTATATTCATTTATTGTTTTATTATCAATTATATTAATTTATTATTTTGATATCAATTTAACATCAAGTCACGTATAACATATTTTTAAAATATTTTTAATATTTATAATTATGATACAGTTAATCTCAGAAACAATTATCTATTGATACAGATTTAAAATATTTTGAATATTTTCTAAAAAAATATGTTATCAATTATATACATTTTCTCATATTCATTAAATCAAATATGTATTGTTTTTATATTTACTGCTAATGTCGCGCAACGCGCGGATCAAAAAACTAGTTTTTTTAATTTAATAAAATCCTTCTTAAACTCATCATAGGAATTAAAGTTGCTTACTTACTTAAGGATTTTATAAAATCTTTAATCTTTCCTAAAATTATACGAATTAAAATGGCAATAGAAACTCAATCCATGAGTTTATAATTTCCTTTCCTAGGTCATTAATGGTGTTTTGTGTTTTTTAATTGGTATACCATTGCAGTCAAATTTTCTGTTAAAATTATAATTTATTAATTTTAATTTTAAAAATTTCCACAACTTATTCATATTTTCCACAATATATAGATGTGAATACACCGTATTTTTTATTTAAAAAAAATAATATCAAAACAAATGTAATATTAGTTTAATTATAATAATAAAATTAATCAATATTTTTTTAATTATAACAATAAAGTTAGTTCATATTTTTTTATCCCGCATATGTTAATAGAAATGATAAAAAATAGAAAATATATATATATATATATATATATATATATATATATAAATTTGCAAACCGAATACGACAATTTTTCGAGGGCTTTGCCCTTAACATTAAGCAGTCTAAATTTTTGAATCAATATAAATTTTAATTTTAATTTTTTTTTAGATTTTAAGATAAATTTTGACTAGGATTATGGTTGGTTCATCAGTATGAGGTTAATACATTAATTTATTTTGCTGCTTTGGGACTTAATTAAAAAAAATTTCTAGTAAAACTGGAAAAAAAAATGTGCGAATAACTTATGGTAATTGGTTAGTTTAATTTATGGTTAATCAAATTAAATATAACATTAACAACGAGAATATAAAATGAGTTAACACGTACAATGCATGTTAAAAGAAAATTAGATCTAGCATCGCAGTCATTCATGGTTATACCAAATTTGTTAAGGTTTATTAAAAAAATAAGATATTAAAGCAAATTTACATCTTAATCCTTAAAATTTGTTAATATTTTTAACTAGTTCTTTTATCGATAACATAATTAATGATACTCAAACAATAATTTATTATTTTTATATAAATTTTATTATTGTTAATATATTGCTAATGGAATCAAGAAAAATATTAATAATGAGAATGTAAAACAAGTCAAGGTGTGTAAAAGCACGCTAAAAAAGTTAGTATATATAATTGTAAGAATGGATACAACTTTTTATATTAGAATATAATTTAAATTTAATTAATTAATTAATTAATTATGTACATATAACTTTTCATATTATAATATGATTTATATTTAATAATTACTATAACTAATTATATAGAAACAATTTTACTTTCGATAATATAGATTTTATACAAATTTATTATGTATACTATTACTTTAATCTATTACAAATTTTTTTAATAAGTGTATGATAATTTAATTTTTTAGGATTATTAGTTTTGTAAATTTTTATTTGAACAAATTAATTTTGATTTCTATATATAAAATATGAGATAGATGGATAATATTTTAATAATTTAGTTTAGATTGTAAGAAAAGAAACCATAATATAATAAGTAGACAAGTCTTTAATTATTATATAAACATTATATTATTATTATTTCACAATAAACATTATTAGTCTAAATTTAACTTTATATATTATTTTACAAATTAATTCTATGTATGTTAATGACCAAAATTATAAAAAATACATGTAAGGAAAATAAAGTTTATAAATTCACATTCTATGAAAAATTTAAGATAAAGTATATAAATTTATATTTACATACTAAATTATATTTGGAATATATGAGATCAAATAAAATTTATATGTAAATCTGAATTTATACACTATATTTTGTTTTATCATATAATTACATAAAATATGTATATAAATATATATTAATAAACTACATTTACATATTATATCCAGAATACATATATATTAATAAATTATATTTACATATTATATCCAGATGAGGGTTAATACATAAATTAAAAAAAATGTGTTATGTACTTAAATTAAATGTTAAAAAAAAAGTTAATCACTTAATGATATATTTAATTAATAAATATAACTAAAAATTAATGCAAATTTAAATAACAAATATCTATCATGAGAACACACATATAAATCACACTGGTAAAAAAATTAGTCCATTTATGGTATATAAATGTGAGAATGAATTATCTGGCTTCGCCCAAAATAATTGTATAAAATTTATATTATTAAGAATAAAATTATCTTTATATTATTATTTATGCTAATTAATTAAAAAAAATCAAATAATATTTTAATAGGAGCTGTAATGTCATATTCATAATATTTTAATTATTAACTAATTAAATTCAAATAATATTTTAATAAAAAATATAATATAATTATTCATAAGTCAATAAAAAAAAATCAAATAATGTTCTAATAAGCAATATTACTTTAATTATTAGTTTATTAAATTGGAACCATATTTAGCAAGAAATAATATGTAACTATTGAAAATTATATTGAAGTTATATTCCAATAAAAAAAATTATTTAATTATAAATATAATTAATTAATACTCTTTAATAATTAATTTTGTATATAATTAAAGGGGTAATTACTCTGAAGTCCTTTGACCGTTAGTCAACGGTTAAAGTCAACATTTTTTTTTAAAATGACAAATCTACCCTTCAGACTATTTGAATCGAACCATTCTAATTATTAAATCGAACCTGTGGGGCCCACTTACTATAAATATGAAAAATAACAACATTAAGTCTCGAACTAGCAATCTTTAACAAAGTTGCATGCATATTAACCAACTGCACCAAACACTTTTATTATACTGATGTGATGTGATAAAATTTTATTGT
>CANUEY010540543.1:0-11865 GCA_948099555.1 Croton setiger
GTTTAGCTAAACCGGTATAGCCATGCATGTGCATAAAGTCGAAGCTTTATGATCTGTGTCCAAAGATTGCATATACTAAAAGTGTTGCATATAATGGTTATAAGTGTTGCGTATAACTCATTATCTTGCCATTTAGTGGACTGATTTTCTTGCTTAAAAATAAAAAATCAAAAAGACATGAACTGGATATATTTAAATTAATTAAATACATGAGCAGATTACTTACACAACTTGGCAATTTTATGGTTTGAATGGGTGGTTTGATAATTGGGACATATTTGCAAATTCTCATACCTTGGAGGATAATGCTGTAGTTTTATTATGTTGTAATTTTATTTTAAATGCTTAATTTTGTTTACTTCCGGAAGTTGGGCAAATTTTGTAATTTTTTGTGGGTAGATTGTAATTAATAGGGATTCGGTTTGTAATTAGTTGTAGGATTTATTTTTCGCATTTTATTTTCCTCGCAATTTATTTATTTCCGCTTTCTATCGTGTGATTGCGCGATCGGCTTAAATTCACCGAATTAGGGACATCGCTAGAAAATTAAGTATAAAATTGGTTTTTATCAAAATTAATTTAAATGTTGGAAAACACTAAAAATGGTTTTTTGGAGGCCGGTAAATCCGGGCGTCAGTCGAAATAAATTTCGGCTGGCGTACCCACCCTCTTACTCGGATCTTTTGGTTCCAGACTTTGCCTTACTTTTAAAATTAAACGGAGTCAATAATTTTCTAAAATTGGATTAATTTTCTTAAAAATTAAAAAATGTTCCCGAAGGGTGGCGACTCAAATATTTTTTAAGACCGACTAGTTCGGCACCGCGATCCAAAGTTGTTTTATCACCGCTTTCGAAAAAAAAAAAAAAAATCCAAAACGCACATCAACAGCGGTCAATGCTCAATTTGGAGAGAGACACTTCAATTCACAACATCAGGAGCATTTGAACACCAAAGGTTCCTAACCAAGGTAGCCATTTCTTCGACAACTAACACATTTCGCCAATAACCTTCAGTAATACCACCAATCCAATCAACACTCTAGGAGCCTATGAGGCTGAGACTCATAGCAATCAGCTGTTGACAGATTCTGGAAGGCTTGAGAGAAAGGTAGGTCCTAGAGTTACCTCTAGTGGACTCAACAATTCCTTTGGAGATGATCCATTCTCTGGCTGCGATTTGCTAGTGAACATGGATGTTGTGAGAGAGGTTGTACATGAGCTTTATGGGCTATGCTTACGCCAAAGTGGTCGTCCAGAGTTCATTAAGCCTTGTCCAGACTATATTGATACAGAGAATTCATATCCAAGGGGATACTGCATTCCTGATTTCATTCTTTTCTCTAGAGAAGAATGACAGTCAACTTTAGAACATACAGCCAAATTCACAAATCAATGTGGAGAATTGGCTAACATAGAGAATTTTCCTTGCCTGAAGCTTTGGCTATTTCCTAACTCTTTGATAGGTACTGCTTTCTCTTAGTATTCATCTCTTCCAAGGGACTTACTTTAGATATGGCACCAGATTTGAAAAGAATTCACATGAACCCTTGTTTCATCCAAAGAGGTGTTCATAACAAAAATAGCAAATATTGGTGGATACCAGTTCAAAAACAAAGGGTTGGACTCACCTTAAGCTGCCCAAATTCAGTTCTAAGAGTATCTATTGCTTCCAATTTCATAGAGCCAAAGTTTCAGAGGAGACAAGCAAAATTTGTAGTTCACCTCTGGTAAAGCCTAGTAATCAGTGGAGGGTCATAATGCATCCCAAATTTCCAATGCCTTTTACTCGAACACAAAAGAGAAGACTTCAATGGAAGAGGATGATGGAAAGCTTGAAGGCTGTAACACCTATGGAAGGTGAAGTGAAGGAGAAAGAGAGTCAGAGCAAATTTAGAAGAAGAGCAATAGAGATAAAAGAATGCCGATTTATTAGGAAAAAAATAGAACGATGCATGAACAGTTAATAACCAATAATAATAAGAATAAACTCACAATAAACACAAAAGAAACAATTATCAAGAGAGAATAGTTAATTAGATATTAGATCTAGATTTGGCTCAATGCCTTTATGTGCTAATTTGGCTCGTGATCAACTTGAATATTGTTTTTGTATGAAAATACTTAACAAAAACAATGTGAAAAAAAAAAAAGCCAAAATTGCTTCATAAAACAAAAGCAAACGTGCTATAAATAAAAAAATAGCATGCTGCAATTCTATGTAAACCAATAAGAAACTAACAGAACTTGATTTTAAACCAGAAATAAAGAATTATAAGATTTTTTAGATTTATTAAGCCTTATGAGATTAAATCTCATATTTGCCTACGTACTCAATTAGAATTCGAGATCAAGGAAAAATGTAATTTCAAATCACCATTAGGTCTAATTACATATTAGTTTGTTGTTAAGTAATAAGGGAAAAGAGATTAATTGAAAAACTAGTTAAAACACGATATCTGAGCATCAGTTATTCGGCCAAATCTGAGTTGAATCTTGAAGATGCGGTTGCAAAACTAAAGCATATCTTGAGCAAATTATATGTGAATTGTGTCTTGAACTATGTACGAGGATCCCTATTTATATGGATGCAATTCTATTTAGGAGTGTGAGGAGTTGTTTCTAAGTTAAATTGGGATGACATTTCTTTTTTTAAAGCCAAAGCATGAAATATTATACAATTAAAACACTATAATACTCCATAATAGGAGAAAGAAGAGCAGAAATTCGGATCAACGGTTTCAGGGACACATGGCAGCCTGTAATTGGCCACAGATCAAAAGTTAGTTGAATGAGAGAAATAAGTTAGAATCACACGGTAACCAATGATACATGGTAGCAGACCACAAGCCAAAAGAGATGAGGTGGCAACTAAGATGGCAAGTCAGTGCTGATGTGGCGGTAGCCAAGGGGCGCGGAAAGTCGGTCAGAATCTGGTTTAAATTGCCACCTAACCTATTAACTTCAGAACAAATCGAGACGTGACTTTTGTTGTCAAAATCACGTTTTGACTCGTACATTTTACGATTTTACGAGTTAGAGTTATAAAATCGATGGTAATTAAAAACGGACATTAGTAAAATATGAGTGAAATCAGCATTTAAATTCACACGTTTTACGATTTTACGAGTTATAAAGTGATTTTGACAACAACTGTTTAACAATTATAATTAAAAATTAACTTGTCTGATGGGCCCACACAATTGATCAATTTTGGCTCATGAAAAGTCGGGCTAAGCTAGATGCATATCTATTTTAATTTTAATTTAAACACAATCAATTTTTTTCTCTAATTAACATGCACCAATTATTGTTATCAAAGCATTAAGAAAAATAAATGTTTAAAATTTATTTTTCTAATTCAACTTTGGAAAGCATATGAATGTGTCAAAATTTGAATTTTTTTTAAGAAAGTCCAGTTTTTTTTTTTTCTATTTCTAAATTGTATAAAATTTGTCGTAGGAAGAACAATGTGGCATTGCAAATGCTCGCATTAGCATTGAAAGTAATTATTTCTTTCAACATTAACAATTAGAAAATGATGAATTGGTATCATTTTTATAATTTTAAAACATTTTTTATTTATTTATATGTCCATAAGATATATAAAAAAATTTTTAAAAATTTTTTACTTTACGATTATGATATTACAGGCTCTCTCTGAACTTAAAATCTCGATTTTCACAACATGCACCTCATGCGTCCTAAAATTGTGATGTATTACAAGTGCAATTTAAGAGCTAAAATACAATTTTTTTTAGGGACCAAAGTGAACGTTTACTTTTTTTTAGCCAAACCCAAATCTCATTTTCTAATTTTGACATTGATTGAGCAAATGAATACATAAAATTGAAATAGTCGACGAGAGCAATTTAACTATGGTCTTATTTTTCTCCTCTGACGCTATAACAACTCGAAAAATGCAACAAAAGATTTTAGTTCTTGTAATCTGATCCAACATTATCTCTCATTCTAGCCAACGAATAGTAAGGATTATGATGTCAAAATAAATCTTATTACGCATGGAGTTAAAATCCGATCTTGAAGATGTCAACCGATCATTAGAGAGTTATGAAATTAATGATTTCAGTTTAGGCTACCAATTGTCTATTGGTTGATAAAGCTTCTAGTACAGTGAGCCTTGCATTAGCTAGGGCTAGCCAATAATGGTCGGGGCTTATTGGTCTAGAACTTTAGAGTGGCGAGTTTCCAAATTTTGGTCTGAAAAATAAGCAAATTGAGGAAGAATATGACAAATTTGATAACGTAAGGTGTCAGACTATGAACGCTCAAATATTTAGGGTTCGATTTGAAAAAATGAACAAATGTAAAGTGTCAATATGTTAAAAAATGATAAAGTGAGGTGTCAAATTATATACTAAGCGAATTTGTTTTTGTCCTAAATTTATTGTTTGGTCCTTACAATGACATATGTGTTTTAAGCAAAAAACTAGGTGTTAATTTATTTCGAAATCAATACATTTTGTGTGAAACTGTGCAAACACAAATGTTAAACTTCTATTAGGAAAAACACCTAAACATTGTGTTAAATTATCTATTAAGAAGTATTAAAATATAAAGGAGGAATTCGGAAGAAAACCGTTCAAAATAAAAAATGAGAATATTAAATTTAAATTAAAACAAAAGAAATTAAGGAAGAAAATAATATGGGTTAAGGAATCCAACACCACCATCGTGCCTCCCTGCCGCCAACAAAGGGCATGAATCAACTAGTCTCAATTTCATGAGCAAGTTATACATAAACAAATGCAAAGTGGTGATCAGAACGAGGAGTTCCGTTCGAGTCAAAATAATGGTTAGGTTGGCCCGATCTTCTAACCATATTTTCATCACCTTCTAGTGATTGAAAAATCAAGATAACACTACTAACTGGAAACTAGCAAGAAATGAAAGAGAACACATTAGCTTGCTAAGTATGGTCGTGATAATAGAAAATGGAGCTCGGAATGATCCGTGGTCCCGAGAACCGAGTTGCAGATAAACATGAAAGGAAGGAGATCAAACTGGTAGGTCGTGTTGTAGTATGGAGGTGTAACGCTCTGTGTTCCGCGAAAGTCATTTTGCACGTAAAAAGATGAAAGCATAGTTTTGCAGTTCCCAGGGCAGATAATGACGGGTTATTAGGAGTATGCATTCTGTGGTTGATGAAATTCTTAAATGAAGATGCAGACCAAATGTCAAACAAACTGGTATCTGAAATTGCAATGAAAATCTACAAATGATGTAATCCTATTCCAGATAATCAATGTAAATCTGAAATTGCGACGAAAATCTACAAATGATATATTTTTCATGTTGTACATGATCTTGTTGACACTAGGCTGGTTTGATCCTGTCACCTTTGAGTTTTCTGCTCCATGCTTATCCCATCCCATCTACAAATGATATAATTCTATTTCAGAAAATCAGTCTAAATTTTTGAAAGACGAGATGGCAAATCATACCAGTGGTGGTCCTGTTAAGAGGAGATGACGAAAATTTCATATTGGTTATCAAATTTGAGTTATTATTATTTTTATTATTATTATATGAAAAAAATTTAAAACCTGAGCACAGATTAATTTAAAGGTAGCAAAAAGTTACTTTAGACGGTAATTAACTCGAGAGTTGGATAGTTTAATTATACAAGTACTTAGAAATAAATTTTTTAAAATAGAAGTCCAATTGTTTGCGACCGTCTCAGCTTACAACACAATGGCCACAAAGTACAACCATTTTGATGACATTTCATAGTCCAATTGTAATTTTGAGCTAATAATCTGAATTCTCCTTTGAATTTCACCACAAAATAAAAAGCTCCAAGTCAAAAAAGAAGAGAATAGAGATTTCTCATTCATCAGTTGCAGTTAATTGATCCTTTCAATTTGATTTCACAAGTGTATGAGAGAAGCTCATTGATGATATGTTTACTCCGACCAAAGTATAAGCAACAAGCAAAACAAAGCAAAGAAAACAGCATCATATAGAGATTTATGTTACCACTACAGTTCAAAAGTACATCGATATACTTATACTATGCTCAAAGTATAGCAAAGCACATATGAAGAGGTTATAAAGATCACCCTCCAACCTTCCACAAAATATTCTCAACCATCCCTCTCCTGCACAACCAAATATACTAGATTGTGCGGACATAAATAAAAAATCAAAAACAAAATTATAATATCACCTAGTATCTGAGCAGCAGAAAGGCATAATTCGAGTGGAAACAGTAACTGAACCTCATTTCAACTCGAAACCAAGCCCTTAGTCAAGGTGTAGCTTTTCCATTGCAATCCGCTCAAGGCAAACATCGTGTCCTGCCCTATGTTGTGATTAGCAACAATAAGCCATATGTGCTGTGATTCCCAAGGGTAGATTAGGAGCATGTCCGTAATAGGATCATCTTCACAGCTATATTAAGGTCTGACTCAGTCAGATAAGCCAGCCTTCTTCCTGAGGTGCTCTTTGAAATCCATGATATCACCATCCCATCGGGTAACAGCTTGATCTGCACAAACCCATATCTCCTCTGCTACTTGGTTTATAAGTCGGAAATCATGGCTAACCAGAACCATGCCACCATCCCATTCATTCAATGCTTCAGCAAGAGAGTCAATAGTTTCAATATCTAAATGGTTAGTAGGCTCATCCAACAGCAGCAAGTGGGGTTGCCTATAAGCTAACCAAGCAAAAATAACCCTGCTCCTTTGCCCATCCGACAAATTCCTCATCGGCATCACTTGGGCTTTGCCAGTCAACCCAAACTTTCCAATTGCTGCTCTCATTTTCTCCTCCTCATTCCCTGGATATTCCTTTATCATATATTGTAGAGCAGACATATCCAAGTCAAGCTTTTCAGCTAAGTGCTGGTGATATTGTGCAATCTTCAAGTGATTATGCCGCCTGACCATGCCATCGAGAGGAGTCAACTCCCCTGTCATAAGCTTCAGCAATGTACTTTTTCCAGCACCATTAGGCCCAACAAGAGCAACCCTGGAGTCCAGATCTACCCCAAAGTCAAGCTTCTTATAAATGATATTGTCAGGAGTATAACCAAATGAAACATCCACAAACTGCAGCACCGGAGGGGGAAGCTTCCCAACATCAACAAAACGGAAGACCAGAACCTTATCTCTCGCCACTTTCTCTGTCAGCCCACCCCTTTCCATTTTTGCAAGTGTTTTCTCCTTGCTTTGTGCTTGACGGGCTAATTTTGCTGAACCATGTCCAAATCTGGCAATGTACTCCTTCATTGAAGCAATCTGCTCCTGCTCCCACCTAAACTGTTTCATCTGGTTCTCTTCCAGCTCCGCACGGGTCTGAACATACTGATCAAAATTCCCAGTGTAGTACTTCAGTTTCTTGCTTTGCATGTGTATGATGTTGGTACATACACCATTCAAGAAATCCTGGGAATGAGACACCACAACTAAGATACGCTCGAACTTCTTCAGAGTTTCCTCCAACCAGACACAAGCTTCCAAATCTGTCATGCAAGAAGAGAAAAATAAATAACAATAGCAGAACATAATAAATAACATCTGCGTGCCACTTCACATTATTTCAAGGGTGATAACATAACTCCTAAAGTTTTAAAGCTCTCATGTAACACATGGTGAAAGGCTTCTTCTTCAGTGATTGTTCAAAGAGTTTCAAAATGAGGAAGGAAAACCATAAGATTTTTTATCTGCCATACCTAATATTAAGACCAACAGTACAAACACTGACCAATGCACAAGAATAAAAAATGCGAACTACTTATTCGTTTTTTATAATTCAGGTAGCACACATCAAGGATAAAATGAAAGTAATGCATTCCACAAGCTACCATAGTACCCTGGTTTGGGATATGATACTTAAATGGTGGGAAGTGTTAAAAGAGAAAGTACACCTAACCAATACAGACAGAAGTTGTCCCAAAGAACTAGTGCTTGTCAGCAGATCAGTCTATGATGTTAAGCAGCGATAAATTATTTATATAGCTAACTACAACTAGCTTGAGGTTACTGCTTAGTAATTGCTGATAACAAGGGAAAATAAACAGAGAATCAAGCAAAATATGCACATAGCAAGAGAATCAAAAAAATATGGTATTTCACAAAGAGAACTCACCAAGATGATTTGTAGGCTCATCAAGCAAGAGGATAGTAGGGTTCATAAACAGAGCCCGAGCCAAAGCAATCCTCATCCTCCACCCACCCGAAAAATCTCGGGTTTTCTTTGCTTGCATCTGCTTGTTGAACCCAAGACCATTTAAGATCTCAGCAGCACGTTTTTCTGCAGTAGAAGCATCCATAGCATCCAAACGTTCATATATACGTTCAAGGGCCTCTCCACCTCCATCATCCTAAAAGCAAGACCAAATACATGTCTGACAATCAGGAAAAATATCCACATCGCACAAAGTATATAGTAAAAGTATTGTGTATCTACCTGTGCTGCTAGCATCTCAGCTTCCTTCTCCAATTTCAGTCTCTCCTCATCACAACTAATAACAGCCTCAAGAGCAGACATATCTGAAGCTTCAATTTCTCTGGTAAGGTGATAAATATCCATATGGTCTGGAATTGGAAGCTCGCGGCAGCCTATTGCAGTTAAAAGAGTTGATTTCCCACACCCATTTAATCCCAGCAAACCATAACGTCTATAATAACAGAAAATAATCATAAAAACAAGTTCCAAAAGCAAAATGGAACAGTCAAGTCAAAGGTTAAGATATTCAAACCTGCCATAATTAAGCTCAAGCATTGAATCAACAATGAGATCGTGTCCATGGAAAGTTACTGATAAAGACTCAATCTGCAATTAACAGATAAATTAGAGAGTGAACACAAGGATGTATTATTGCTTACATTCACAAAAAATAAGGTAGTAATTAAAGATGGTTCGAGAGTTGTCAGAATACCCTGGTGATGGAACCCAATTCCCAAGAACTGTGATTAGGTACACAGACAAATAAAATAAAATAACAGTGAGGCTCAATATACAAACCCTACTTATGTTGGGATCTTTTTGTATAATTTCTTAATATACATCTGAAATATGAATATGGATGCACCTTCATATACGGTAATCTCCTTAACAATTTTATTACTCAATATAGAGGACAAATTAACACATATGAGTGCTAGATATAAGTATTACATCAAATCAAGAAGCCTTTAGCATTTCAATAGATGCACTGTTCCAGCAATTAACATTGCAATCATTCCCTTGTGGAACATACCACATAGGTAACTTAATTACATGGGTTCCATTAAATCAATAATGGAACTCTTAATTCTTGACCTCAGGACATGCAATTTGTGGAACGTTCACTCAACTAGTTTTTGTATCAGTCAGGTATCCTCTCAATAACTATGACCCATATTCAATACAGATATAGGAACTGAATCCAATACATAAAATTATTTTGATTCAAATCATAATCAAAATCTTATATTTAGAAAAAACAAATAAATTCAGAAGTAAGAGCTTACTCTATCCATCTGTGATATAACCCAAACATAAAGCAGATAATTAAGATAAAAACTGTAAAGATAAGAACTAAACAAAAATATTAAAAAAGAAAGGCAACAAATCTACCAAAATTTCTAAATCAAGCCAGAGTATTCTAAAAGCTCAACACTTAAAAGCTTCCACTTAGGAAACTTCCACCATGGAACAAAAACTCAAATCACGTACTTTTTACATAATAAGATCCTTAATATAATTGATATGGTTGAATGCATTAACTTACACGAATATCTCTGGAAAGAGGATGCGAACAGAGCACACCAGTGCAATTCCGATCCGATATCTGAATATCCGCAACCCCATTAGATAATTTATCAACACTTGCATTATCAGCTGCAGCCACCGCTTTGGATGAAGCGGCCGCAGCTGCTGCCTTGCCACCTCTCTTGGCAGCTGCTGCCGCCTTCTTCTGTGCGGCCTTCTTTTTGCTAGCGTCAGAAACCATCCTCAAAACCTACCGCCAAAAAATAAATAAATAAATCACATTAAAGTTTCTTTGAAAATTAACCAACAATAATACAATCAAATCAAAACTCCGAATTTGGTAGGAGAACAAAACCTGTTAATGAAACGATCTGAGTAACAGCAAGCAGGAAGCTGAAAGTGGTGCGGATCTAGGGTTTTCTGTTCAGTTAGTTCGGTGGTAGAGCAACGAAAACCCGATGATTAGGGTTACTGAAAAGGGGTAATGCGGTGAGAAATTTGAGTATTTATAGTAAACAAAATGACACGTGTATGGTTGTCTTACAGTTATTAGTATTTTACTCTATTATTATATTTTTAATTTACAACCAAGTTTGTTGCGTATGACTGAGGACTATATACCTAGACATGACATCTCCTTCATGTCGGTTCGGAAGTTCCTGATTTTTCCATGTGAATTGAAACGATGACGTTTAATGTGAAAAGGATCCAGGCCTAGCTTGAGGAACCTCTCTACCAGTCGCGAACGACTCCTCCCATCTGTCAGTCTCCTCCGCCATTTTGAAGCCGTCATTTCGCTCAGAGCTGGCGACCAACGCCGTGACTTTAGTCGTTTATTTGCCAGTAGCTTTGTCATCTACGGATTTACTTGGATGTTGAGTTTTCTAAAGGGGAAATGGAAAGGTAAATGTCCGAATTTCAATTTATTTTTATGGAAATTTCTTTACTTTACATTGAGCAATTATTTTGATTTCTTTGGTTATATTTGATAAAATTTATTGGAAGTTGCAATGTAAGTCGACTGTGATATTTAAACTAGTTGTATTGGAGCAATTACAGAGTTCAACAATGGAGGTTCAAAATCAGAAGTAAAAGAAACGAAGAAGAAGAAGAAGAAAGGCAGCAGACATTCCTTTGCTTTAGTTGGATGGTGTCGTTTTCTGATGTAACTAAAACGAGTGAAATAATTAAATGATGCGGCGTCGTTTTACTGAAGAAAAAGAAAACAACATGAAAGTCACGTGCTCTTCTCCTTTCTCAGCTTCCCCTTCTTATGTTAGTTACGAAGCTTGCTAGCGTGGATAACCAACCTATCCAGCTCAGCATCATGAAGAAATTAGTTAGAACAGATTTGCTAAAGTTGTATTGCAATGTTGTTTTCAATTCCGTTCATTCTAGACTAATATAAATAGGATACAGTAGAATTAGATGAGTTGTAATTTTTCCTTTTCTTCTTTCTTTCTGTAATAGTTTCCAGAAATTTCTTTTCTGTAAATTTCATGTTCATCAACTGAAGTTACAATTATTCTTCAATCAATGTGAATTCATTTCTCTTCTAGATCAGTTTTTACACAAATTTGTTATGGTATCAGAGCTCTGGTTCATGAGTTGATCTTGCAAGTAGTCTCCATATTTTCTCCCTGTTCTTTGCTGTTTGATTTGTTTTTCCTAAACTTTCATTGAAATCTTTCTCTTCAGAATTACTATTTGTTCTATCATACGTATTTTGAATCTTTTACAAGTATTATCTTTCCTATCTCTCAATTCATTCTAATCAAACATGGCAAATCCAACTTTGAATGCTCATCTTCATGATCCTTCCAATTCTTTGTATCTTCATCCCAGTGAACAAAGTTCTAGTGTAATCGTTAGTGTCATACTCACTGGAACAAATAACTACACCATTTGGTCTAGATCTATGATGATGGCACTTGGAACCAAGAATAAAATTGGTTTCATAGATGGTTCTATGGTTCCCCCTCCAGAAAATGATCCACTGTTTAGAGCTTGGAAAAGATGCAATATGATTGTCTTGGCTTGGATTAGGAATTCAGTTGAATCCTCAATATCCAACAGCATTCTCTGGTTGGATAAAGCATCAGATGCTTGGAGTGATCTAAGGGACAGGTTCTCACAACCAAATC
>CANUEY010540571.1:0-17595 GCA_948099555.1 Croton setiger
GCATGCTTTAATATTTAATTCTCTGATTTAATTGAGTTTTAATTTCAATCCGTATAATTTTCTATGATTTAAAACTCAATCTCTAAAAATCTCTGCTTTAAAATCATTTAATATCATATTAAAAATAATTAACAATCTCTAATTATCATATAATAATTATAATTAATCATAATTATAATTATTAAAACCATTTATAAACTTTAAATAAACTCTTCAATAGTTAAAAATAAATTCATAATTAAAAATCTCTAATAAAATATTTAAATCTCTAATTTCAGGCTCAAAGCGATCTCTAAATAAATTTCTGATGTCAAAAACGGATTCAGGACGTCGAAATTAGGCTGGAAGGGTTAAAATATAATTTATAAAAGTCTCTAGGTAAAAAATATAAACATTTAAAGTTCAGGGGCCAATTTGTAATTAAAAATATTTGCAAAATTCCCCAGAAGGGCTAAAATGTAATGCGGCAGAAACTTCAGGGGCTAAAACAAAATTTATACCAAATACAGGTGCTGGGCGCGCGTTTTGGCTCAAAACGCAGCCAGGTGTGCCGTTTTGGCCAAATGCTCTCTTCTCAAAACGCGGCTGTCTCCTGCGTTTTGGCTGCGTGCCTAATGATCAAAACAACAGCCCTCCATGTCGTTTTGATCGTTTTCTTCCTCTCCCCAGCTACTGTTCCAGCCCAAAACTCAGTCTCTCAAGCCAACTTCTAGGCGACCGTACGTCCACCTCCGGCGGCTTTCCGACAAGCTACGACTACCGTTCTCTTCCTCTACACATCCTCTAGCTAACCATCGGAGCCAAATTCCCAAAAGCTCTCTAGATTGAAAGTTATAATTGCTCAAAGTTGGCTCCTCACATTGTTTTTCACTCAACCCAGATTTCACCTATTTTTTTCCCAACTTCAGGCGATCGGTACGACCACCTCCGGCAACCTTCCATGATCTAAGATGACCAAACTCTTCTCCTACATGCCCTTTATGATTCCATCGAAGTCAAACTCTCCCATGCACAACAAATCGAAAGTTATAAAGGCTCAAAGTAGGCACCCTGAAAACTGCCTAAACCAAGAAATATACCCAGAATTCGTTTTTCTCTTCTCCCTCATAAACCAGCCTCTCTCTTCACTTTATATCACTTCTAATCAATACATACCCATCCCAGAAACACAATAAACACATTGGATTCAAGGTTTTACCTCTTTTTCCTCTTTCCTTTCTTTCTTTCTTTCTTTCTTTCTTTTCTCTCTCCTTCTTTTTCTCTTTCACGTTTTCTCTCTCTTTTTCCCTTCACTTCAGCCAATCCCCACCTCTTCACCTCTTCATTTGGCAGCACACACTCCAGCAACACATGGGACAGCAGCTGCTAGGATGAAGCCAAAACAATTTTCTTATTTTCTCTTTTAAACTAAACTTAATACTTAAGTTAGTAACTTTCACCTCCTCTCTCTCTTCTCAAATTCCAGCCTCTAATTTGAGTCCAGCGCCAAAATAAATTCATTTTTAGTGTTAAAATAAATAGTATAACACATGTCTGAAATTTCGTAAAAATCGGAATTCGAAAATTTTTCGCGGTTCGATCGGTGCCCTAAACTGAGCCGAAACCTCGACGATTTTCACGGAACCGAAACCGTACGACGTCGTCGTAAAATCATGGTCCCAAAACTCTTTAAATCATATTCTTAAAAATATAAAATCATCTCAAAATCATATAGTTCATACTTTACGCTATTCCGGCATTTTCGGTCGCGCGGGTCCAAAAACCCTAATTAGCTCCGTTTGTGTCTTTCGACGGCAAACGAGCCTATAACATAGCTTATAACTGTTATTCAAATCATATATTATCATATTCAAAACATATCCAAATCATTTACTTTAAAATATTGCGCGTCTCCGACATTTTTCAGTCGCGCGAGCCAAAAACCTAGTTGGCTCCGTTTATGTTTTTCGACGATAAATGAACTTAAAACATCTCTTGTTTAACATCGCTAATTCATATATTACCATTTCCAAATCATTTAATTCATGTCCATATCATATATCATATCAAACTATAGTGCATTTTAATAAAAAAATGCACAAAATGCATGTAATGACGTCGAAATGACGTAGGACTTAGGTCGGGGGTGTCACAATTAATGATGATTGACTTTTAATGTGGATGGTGATAACTATAATGATTATGATAATGTTAATAATGTTGAAAATGATCATCAATTAAAAGGATTAATACATAAGCTAAAATAGAGTAAAAAAGAAAAGTTTGGTTAGGTTTATTATGTATGTGAGTCTGAGTAAGTGAATAATAGGTTTGATACTCGTATATAGAAAAATAAGCCGGATCGTCCAAGGATCGGTAAGGGACGCTACAACAATGTTATATATATGATTCAACTTGCAAACCAAATTACAGGCAACTCTTCGACGGTTTTGACCTCAATATTAAGCAATCCAGGATCAATATAAATTCTTATTTGAATTATTTTTTTGACTTTTTAAGATAAGATAAGTTTGACTAAAACTATGGTTGGTTCGTCAGTCTAAAGTTAAGATATTAATTTATTGTGTTGCTCTGGCACCAGTAGCTAGAAAGCTATTTTTTTGCTGGTGAAATTAAGAAAATTACGCAGAGAATGGCTAATGGTAATCCTTTGACAAAATTAGTAAAAATATAACTCTAAGTTATAAGATTCTTGGTTTGTGATGGTGAAAAGTGGATCAATGGATAAATTATTAGAGTAATAGTTAATTTAATATCAAAATCATACTAGTATAAATAAATTTTAACTGATAAATCAAACTAAACCAAAATTATAGTTAATCTATTGGTTGGTTCAGTTTGTGATTAATCAAATTAATTATAGCATGAATTACGAGAATATAAAATGAGTAAACGTGTGCAACGCACACTAGAATAATATCCACCAACATATGCATTTGTGATTGTGCCAAATTTACTAAAATTGATTCGAAGGAAAGAGATAAAAGAAGATGAACATTTAAGTAAAGATACATCTTAATCTTTTCAGTTTGTTAAACTAAGAATTAATATTTTTATATAAAGTTTATTATATCCAATATATAATTAATCAAATCAATGACAACATTAACAATGAGAATATAAAATGTTGGCATGCTTAGTATTATATATAAAAGAGCGAATAAAAGCAGGAAGATGGGTTTCGGCTAAAACACCCTTATCCAATTTATGTTATCGAAAGGTAAAATTATTTCTATATAATTATTTACAATAATAAATTAATTAAAATCAAATCATATTAAAAAAATACTATTTTAATGAAATGCAAATCCAATTCTAATAAGAAATAATATTTTATATATTAATTAATTAAATTCAAATATTATTTTAATAATAAATATTATATACTTATTAATAATTAATAAATTAGATTCAAATTATATTCTAATAAGAAATATATTATTTTAATTTATATTAATAATAGTATTTTTAATATTAGGTTTAGACACTTTTCATGCTTCTTTTACTATCATCTCCTCTATATAGTCAAAAGATCTATTTTAGTTATTCTTATTGTATAGAAATCTTTTTTTATCTAATAAATCTGAAAAGGATCCTAATGTTATTCTAAAAAGGAAAGGGTGCTAATGTTACCAAAAATTAATTTTAAAATATGTATATTTATATTAAATATTTAGTGGATATTTTATATTATATTAGTACTTATAGTTAGACATAAATAATTATGGAATAGTTTAAAAATACAAAGCAAATTGCATGGTCATCAACCATAATGAAAATGTTATTAATGGTATAAATGTGGAAGTAGCCAATTAGGGCTTACAACTATTCCTACGATTTATTGTAAAAAAAAAAAAAAAAAAAAAGTTATTCTTATGATTTGACCCATATAATATTTAAATTGGAGGGACTTAGATTAAAAAAAAAAATCATAAAATTAGAATGAGTAAAAAAAAGTAACGCAACTTCACAGATGATGCAGATACATAATCTAGTTTATATACATACAATTGAGCTCCATGTTCCATTTTTTTATGGTAATTTCAAGCACATGGAGCCTGCAATTTTAAATTTTCCTTTCAATTTCATTCGAATTTCGGAATCTGAGTGCAATTAAAGAAAACTTTGTGAACTTGTATGAAATTGACCCAAAATTAATTTTGGAGTGATTGAATATTTTGACCATATTTACATAGCAAACATGAATTGTTGCATCGCTAGAAAATGCTAAACTCATAATTTCACCTCCAACTTTACCATTTTTTTAGTGGAATCTTAAACTTTATAAATGACTTATTAGACACTTTAACTTTCATTTTCTTTAGAAAAAATACACACGACTCACCCAAAATAGAGCGTAAATTATACACCCAATTTTTAGAGCCCAAAATGTAATTTTCACGTCTCTTTTGCAATTGTCTCAAAAAATTAAGGAGCAAATGACAATTTTCCATATCTTTCCTCCTAGAACTGGATCCCCATCTCAAAACACTACCCACCAAAAACAGTATCGATAAGGCTGGGTGTTTATACCATGAGGAAGAGTTTGTTAAGGTGAGGAGAACAGTGTATTCGTAGCATCCAGCTAGCCACTAGATCAGCCTACCGAAAGTCATGAAAATCAGGAGGAAAAAGCTCTAAAAAATAGAAATATTCAAGTGACCTAAATTATGATTTCCGGTGGTCATATGAACGATCTGAGACTAGATTTGAACTCCACAAATCATGTGCTTTGGTTTGAGACTCGAATTTGCGCCATTTGTTAGCCGTAATGAGTTGGGTCAGGTCATGCGAACCAAAATCTTCTTTTGCATATTTCGAGCCGTTACAGTGATTAGACGAAAAATATAAAGCCATAGTTAAGTTGCTTTCATTGAATACTTCAATTTTATGTACTTGTTTGCTCCAATCAATGTTGAAATTTGATAATGAAATTTGAGTTTGGTTAATTTCGATATAGTACTTGGCCGAAAGAAGGAGATGAAAATAGACCTTGATCCCTCTTTAAAAATTATATTTTGACACTTAAAATGTGTGAGTATTTCATGAACTCTCATAGGGGAGACCGTGTTTTTTTTTTTTTTTCTAAAGAAAATGAAAGTGGGAGTGTTAATAGATCATTCGTAAAGTTGGAGGTTTCACTAGAAAAAAATAGCAAAGTTCAAGGGTGAATTTGTGAATTTGACCATAAAAAATTGAATAAAGCCATATGTATGCAAATCCCGATGAAGAAATAGTAAAAACCACGAATGGGTGAAAAGTAAAGAAGACCAAAAAGAAAGGCTTCATTGAAGATGGTTAAGAATTACAAGTTACATGATCAATTATTGACAGTGCAACTGTGGTTTGCAGTTACAGAATAGTACTAACCTTTTTACAAACAAAACTTGATAAATTCTACAAACTCCAAAAACCATCTCCCTATGTAAATGTAATATGTAATTCTACAATCTCACCCTGTTACGATTTTGTTACATCTGAATCAATTTTGTTCTGTTATTCTCCTTCCCTCCTAAGCAATTCCTGCAGACCCCATTCACTTGAATCAGTAACCGTTTAGCAACATAACAAGCAAGCTTTTATTAAGATGAAAAACTAAACAAAATGGAAGTGATGAAAATTTACTGATTTTGTAGCAGCAATGGACGCCCTCTGTCGACCTCTTTTCTCCCGCGAGCACTCTCCACACCAGCTAGAGAAATCTTTCTGATACTTCTTCATCTCTCTAAATACTGAGCTGGATGGAGACCAAACAACACATTTCTCAGGATTGTTAGTTTGAAATGGTATGAAATTCAACAAAAAAAAGGTTCCCATTTTCCAAAAAAAGGAGCAAAGTGGAATTATTACACTCCGAAAGTACAGAGCAATTAAAAACACACCACATGATTCATGATAACTTTCTGGAGCAGAAATGGATCCTCTATAATAATTTCTCATAATAAAAGAAACACATAAAAGTGAGAATACATATAGAAAAGCTAGGTGTCAGCAGATTTAAAATATTATCTTACGTTGGAGATTCAGTAAAGACAATAGGGGTGGAAAGCTGCTAAGATTTTTAGAGCAATAGTAGAATAACTACAGCGTTTGACACAAAGGGCAAGTGTCAAGCGAAAATCTAAGGGACAGACCATGAATAAACTTGACATAAGAAAAGTAGTGATAATAATTGAACACTACAAAACACGTTAATTTGTACCTGGAACACTAAAAAACACGAAAATAAAACAGAAAAATATAATTCTTTCCCTGGAACTAAAGACACTGTAAGGTAGAGACTGATTAAGTTCCAAGGACAAATTTGAAAAGACAAGTACCTTCTGCACCAAAGAAGTAGATTGATCCTATGACCGGATGTTGTGGCCCTAGCACCATGCCTGTGACGGCCACGATGAAGCACTGCTCGACCAGGGACATGAGAATAGTCAAAGATCTCCTATTCACACATAAAACATCATAAATCAAGTGAACAATTTAAAAAAAAAAATAAAAAGAAGGCTACAAATAAAACAAAAATGCACAAATTACCCCTTATAAATAGCATGTGGCTTATCATCTATGATAAAGATTCTAGTAACCATGTTTTAAAAGTCATAGCCATACAAAATAAAATATCCCAATAATGCTAATTTTTTTTTTTTTTAAAGAAAAGGATGACCAATGTATGTCTGCTGGAAATTGATTACGCAGTTTCCACAAGTTTTTGAAATTTTTTATTTCCATCTGATTGATGCTGCGCAAGCATCATAGAATAAACATAACAGCTAGTCCAGAACGGCAATTTGATTGAACTTCTAAAGTGCAGGATTGTTAACACTTCTGCACGGATTTATTAATGCATGGACAACTGTCACTCTATTTGAGAGAGAATTAGAAAAACAAAAATACTCATTCCAGGGACTGGGCAACCAAGACTTCCACAAATGCACATCTACAGTTGGACACAACACACGCACATATACCACGACAGTGCACTATGCAATTACCTACTAAAATTAATATATATATATATATATATATATATATATATATATATATATATATATATATATATATATATTTATATATCCATTGCCTTTGCAGCCAGAAGCATAGACCAAAAATAAAACTTTTTCTTTGAAATTGACATTAATATCTCATGTAAACTATATCTTCTGCTTGAGAAATGCTCCACCTTAAAAACTAACATACCTCTGGCTGACTTCCAGTATTTACATGTCTATCACATCGTGTCCCCCGGAAAAACAATTCTCCACCAGAAAATTGCTTACCCAAGCAAATATTCAAAGTTACTTCTGAGTCATCCACATGAAAGCCTACAAATGCAACAATATTTATATTTAGATGCAAATGTTCTAACAGAAAAAGTACCAAATATATGTTCTAATCTTTTTTACTTGCATCTATCCCAAATCAACCTTCATTTACATTTCATCAAGACACATTACCATAAAATCTTAAATCTGTAAATGTTGCCCCACCAAAGGTTCCAGCAGACATCATCTTAACAAATTCAATCTTAAGGAGGAGAGATAGCAGGAAAAAGAAAGACAAACAATTGCATATACAATTTTCCTGATTTTACTTGGATTATTCAACCACAGACAAAAAGTAGAACACTACTGATGCATGTTATGCTGACCTGTCAACAACAAATCATGCAGAAAAAACTAAAGTCTACTTAAAAAAAAAGGATGGATTTTCCTGCCATGGTTACCACAGCACAATCAATCATAAAGCTATGACTAGTGCCGCAATGTCATAGCCAGATGGACACAAACAAGAGCTAAAAACCATGAGCAAAACTTTATTGATGCATGCGTCTGCTGACCTGTCTAGACAGCATCAGCAAAATATTGCACATAGTAACCATTGGAGGAAATTTCAGTAATTTACTGCAAACACCAAAACACTACAAGCTATGTTTAGGGTCTCAATGTTACTGACTATTTCACAACAAACAACTACAAGCTACAATCACAAGTATAGTCTTTAGCAAAAAAACTGTATGTGAACTTACCCAAATCAACGTCTCTATCTTTCCCATATTCAACAACAAATCCATGATGAGAATCCAGAGTTGACCCACCAACTTCAGGATAAAAAACTGCATGAAAGAAAATGATCAGCTATAGCAATACTTCTTTTATAAATAACCTGCATCACTAAAGTCCTTTTTTATTTTGCAAAAATCATGAAACAAATTATTTTCTCCTCTTCCATTAGCTCTCATCAAAGAACCCAGTAATTACTCTATTTATACATTTATCTACTTCCTCAACCAAAAGAAAAAAAATCTACTTTCTCAAAATGCAGGTAATAATTTAAAATATATACTATAAGTCCATTCGTACAAATATCCAATGGAATGGAATATAAACAACTCCAATGCGTTTGATATTAACATTAAAAGCCACTGCATACACATGCATACATATAAAAACATATCCTTATAAACTAATAAAGCTAAACAATCTAATACAAGCAAAATTCACCTTTGGATATTCTCTCAAAAAAAAAAAAAAAAAAAAAAAAAATTCACCTTTGGATATAGGGCGTACAAAATTATCCATAAGCTTATCAAGCATTGTTTCAAGACCAAAGTCATCAAGCACGGCACCGTATTTGTTCATTGTATTTGGACGCATGATACGGAATTTTGCATCATTAACCCACTTTTCAAAATTTTCAACCTAGACAATCAAATATAAAAGGGAGAATATGAAGCCAAGATAAGTTCCACAGATGTACATGTAAAAGATATAATTAGAACTATATGAAAGCAATTCACTTCAGATGTAGAACAAATGTTACCTCTGACAACAGCAAGTCACAAAATTGTGGCTGAAGCATTTCAAATGTGAACACACCAGGAGAGGGTTCAGACATTATACTTCTAAAGCTTTCCTCTGTGTTATCACTAATGGCCTTTGAAAAGGAAGGGACAAAGAAGGTTGTAGGGTGCAGAACATATAATTCCCTATTTAGAGGCTGCACAAAAGAATCACAAAGAATATATCCAGATTATCATCTGGTGGCATCATTTTACAGAAACTACCAAGCCTAATAAGATGATTAAGTACTCAAGAGGGGAAAAAACAGCATATACACAAAATGCAATCTCAAGATATCGTTGTAAAAGTTCACAAACTTGAAAAGTGTTAAACTGGTCTCGAATCATCCACCAACACAGCCAGACCCAAATTTCTTGTCAACTTCTATTACTACTAGTACGCTATGAAGAGATAGTCGCCATCAATTTTTATCTAAATTACATTAGCATACAAGCACCTTACTAGACGGCATCATCCAAAATGCCAAGAGGTAAATTTATTGAATCAACAAACACATTCGACCGTGTTAGATCCACAGGCCAAGGCACAAACAATCTGTATCTTTTAGGGTGGAACTCAGATCTGGCCATGGCTGCAACCTATTATATTACCCGAAGTCCGCCAAAATTGAACAAAAGTACAAATAGTATATTTTGACTTAACCCATCTCAGTTTGAGAGCAGATTTATTCAAGCCCCAAAACAAAGTCATCTATTCATTCAGGTTTTTTTTTTTTTTTTTTTTTTTTTTCCAGTCAATTTAGGTCTAAGAAAAACTATAAAATCATGAGAGAATTATTCATTTTATTACTAAAATGAATCAGAATAACTTTTATATACAATTAAAACTGCAAGCTAACAAAAGTTCATTTTTAAGTAGACTCATCTTTTGTTTTCCTGAGAAGGGGAAGCTTCCAGTATATAAAATTTTAAAAAAGAAGACATTGTACGATATGTACGATCAGTTTAATTTTTCATAATTGATAATATTCTCTGGGATAACTAGCAGAAATTCACTTCTTCAATACAAAGGGAGAAGCAATCCTGTTCTACGTAATATTAAACTACAATACATAATATGGTTAAAACTATTACAGCCAACTTATATCATGTTCCATACCTGATAATTTGATATTATCTTCTGCCTGTATTCTCTGTGTCTTTGTGCCTAACAAGAGTCACCAAGGAAGTGCATTACTAAAATTTTCAGAAGACCATATATGCATAAATCTCTCTTGGGAAAAGAGAAAAACAAACAAGTGCGAGCTTTTAAACTACAACAGCAACAATATCCTATCAAATCAAGATGACAAATATTCTTAGAACCTAATTCAAAAGTGTAAATTATCCTAAAGTAATTAAGAACTAAGAAGTGCATGATCTCTTAGAGCTTTGCATCTGAGAAAAATAATTAAGGTTCTTTCATCTGTTCTGTTGCATGAATCTGCTTGTAATTGGAAAGAGCAAACAGGAATGCCACCACATCCCCGTTACAACAAAGAAAGATACAAGTTAGGCAAAGCATACCAACGTAATTATGTTTATTCTAATCATTCACAAAAAATCCATGGAATTTGATATGTTACATTTTCTACTGCATTGTAAACCTCCATGTATTACTAAAATCTACCTTTTTCTATTTATAAGTGCAAGTCCTTGCAGAAATAAGATCGATAACATACTGCACATACATACATATTTCAATTTAAAATAAATGATACATAATGTTAAATATTGCCACTCTTTGGAATTCTGAGATAATTCCTAGAAGGGCTGCTAATGTATATTGTTTGTAACGCCTAATGAATTTTAAGTTTGAAGTTTTCTGCCCTTCTAATTTCAAAAGCTAATTCCTCCATAAATAAGATTTAGATTCCCTTATCAGCCCCTAAACTCTTTTCTCAAAAAGGACTTGTCCAGCCATCAACGCATTTCAGAAGAAAACAACCACAACACTCAGGGTACTTATGATCATAAAAACCAGCTACCTACTGGCCATGAAATTTTCTTCACCGAATTTTCCTATAATACCAGGAGAACATAATTAATTGGCTACTGAAATCCTTTGTAAAGGATATTTACCAGAAACCATCCTCCATCAGTTTTATAATCAATAGAATCAATTTCTTCTAGTCATCCTAACTTCAGTTCTAACCAAGCATGTGCATAGAGTTATATTACCACCTTGCATACAGATTGAACTATGGAGTCATAACAGAGGAACCTAGTACACATACTCCACACAATGATACATAAGTGTCACATGAAGAAATGAGACAGTGTAGTAGAATACAATGAACAATAGCAGTAAGTTTAAACTCAGCTTCAACTAAGTGACAGACTTACAGATAAAAACTGTAAAGCTAATGCAAATAAAATTAACTTGCTCTTTAGATGAATTTGAAGTATAGAATTCACTAATAAATATTAGAATTTGATTTAATTAAGTTAAATTCCTTAAATTTTTAGGCTCAAATGAATTACATCAAGCATAAAAGCATGAATTACAAATTAATACCATAATAAAAATTTAAGAAACTCATTTATGTGAAACAGAGACCTGGCCACAAAATGAATCCAATTTTTTGAAAAAAAAAAAAAGAACAATTATGCTTGTCCTTGTAGAATCCAATTGTTTGAAATAAATTGCATTTCAATTATGCTTTTCCTTATAGAATTTAGTTTAATAATATTTATAAGAGGAGACACTTTGCTCATCGAGAATTCTTTATGCAGCAAGATAAGTTCTGCCATTAGAAGTTTTCAAGCTTTTGAGTATTGATCTTGAAATAGAAGAAGTTAAGAGAACTACATAGAGGGTGGTACCACATCTAATAAAAAGTAAAAAGAGCAAAAATCCTTCATTAGTATGATAATCACAGAGTTCAAAAACGAGAAGTGGAACCACTTAAGAATGTGGAATCTAGTCCCACTAATCATCGTGCAAATCAAAGCCAAGTCGAGCTTTCAGCACATATTTCTCAATAATTAACTGGTCATTATTGAAAAGTGTAAGAATCCTAACAACACAAATTTTTTTAATTCTGAATCAAGCATCAAAGTATTTGATTGGGACTCTTTAATATTCTGGTAATTCAATATGCAAAGAAGAGATTTCTCCAACCATCCAAAGTTAACCATTCCAGGAAAAACTACCAATTATATTTTACTATGAATACAAAGATATTCAATTTAGGGCCATCCGAATTCTTTCCACAAAAGTATAGTCCTAGAATTATATTTCTATTAATTTCAATTCCCAAGTCTTCGATCAATTTAGTAACTATAAATATTTTGCTAATTTCTAGATTTGCAAGAAATATTCATAAGATATCAGATGGGAGCCACATTAGTGGTTTAAAATCTTATTTTCTAAGTCCAATATCTTTGTCCAACCCTTGTAATTACCCATACAAAAACCAAATCAAGGTGTGTCAATAAGCAGAAGAAAAGTCATTCATAAACTACAATCACATTGATATTATAGAAACTTCATAAACTACACAGAAACATAAACATGCATAATAACTTTGATATCTTTGCGTCCATCTAAAAAGTGGGCCAAAATCCAATCAAATCATGCAAGATATATCCAAACTTTCACACTTCCTACTCAAAATTCCATCATAATTATGTGACTTAAAAATGTAGATGAAGATTTTTAAAATGAAACTTCCAGTAAGCTTTTCTGTTATTCATAAACCAACATCAGATAGAAATTACTAAAAGAATTATCAGTTTTGTTATTACTTTCTCTTTGGCCTAATGCAAAACAACTAAACAACGATAGAAAATAAAAAGAAAACACTTGCAAGTTCAAATAGAAAGCAGGACCTAAGGACATTTTTGTCATTTACTGTTTCAACTAAACACGTATCCGTTAGAATTAAAGCATAAATGCCAAACTTAAAACTGGACATTGCGTAATCCGGGATATTCCAACACCATATGCATAGTTTTCCACTTTTGCTCAAATTCAAGTCTAACCGCAAAATGAAAATTCTAGGCGAATAGATTTGAGAGGTGTTAGGTGTAAAAGGAAAACCAGGAAAAGAAGAAAAGGAAATCCAATTCACTTTCCTTTAGTATGGATTTTCAAACATACCCTTGTTCGCTCTCCATGGGGCAAGTACTTCAACAGAATTTCCCTCATAAATTTCACCTTGTCGTCTCTACTGACACCAAGCATGCTCGGAGGCAAGTAACGTTCCAACGAGCTAAACACTGACGGACTAAAATCCAATTGCAGATCCTCATAACACTCTGGCTTATGATCCTTGTTAGGGTTCAGCCTAAGCCTCTGGCTAGGTGTCACCGAAGCCACAACCACCGGAGTAGGTTGCTTCTCCGAGTCCGCAGCTTGCACCACACCATTTCCGTCTCCGGCCGCCGGAGGCACATCCCGGCGATCGCCGGACATGGTAAAAAGGTTACAGTGGTGGAAATTGAGGGTAGAGAAAAGGTACGAGTACGTTCAAAGCATTGGAAGTGTGGCGACTGGTAATATCTAAGTATAAAATAGTAAATTCATGAGAGAAATTAGGGTTTTCTGGTGGTTTTAAGCTGGAAGAGAGCTTACAAGTTTTAAAGATGCGTTCAGTTCTTCTTGCTGTGGACGTGGAGGGAGGGGTTTGTTTTGCCCATTTCAGTTAGGGTTTGGGAGAATTTGGTAGTTTTTGCGCCTGGGCGTTATTATTAGTTTTTTTTTATAATTGAGGTTATGTTGTCTACTCGTTGCTTTGGCGCGTCCAGAGAACGCTGTTTACTCAATGGGTGTTTCAACTTTTTTCGGCCAATGGACTGTGTTTTGGACGGTGTGTTTGAGGCGCGCGTTTTAATTTTTAGAATATTTTATTGTAAAATTGGATTAAATGATTTAGAAGTTTATCTGTCAGCAATTTTAAGGCTTATTTTCCCAATCCAATAATTCGTTCTAACAAAAACATACTACAAACTCAATTTATAACAGAGATATAAATCAATTATTAAAAATGTAACAAAAAATTACTCCCGTTACAATTATAAATCAATTATTAAAATGTAACAAAAAAATTACTCCCGTTAGAGGCAAAATGTCGAAGTGGTAGCCATGTGATTAAATAATTAATATTTTTCTGATACGTGTATTAAATAATGGTTAATAATATTAAATATAATTTTTAATATTGTTAAGATTATAAAATTAATAAAAAATAAAAACTTCTACTCTCACATTCTTTCCCCTTTTCTCTCTTTTCATTCTTTTACAAATCCAAACCAACCAACCATCATCTCTTTCTTTCCCCTTTTCTCTCTTTTCATTTTTTTACAAATCCAAACCAACCAACCATCATCTCTTTTGTTTTGCTTCCATCAGAAAGCATTCTTTCTTATCGAAGCGGAGCTAGTGATCACTTATAAAATTTTGTAAGTCGGCAACAACCCAACTGCTTCTGCTTTCAATCTTCACTCTGATTTTTGTTCGCGAGTTATATTACTATGGTATGATGATGTTTTTAGTTAACCTGACAATTAGACTTAAATAGAGATACTCTACTTTCTTGGGGGCCAACCTTTAATAGTTGCAGCCATGATGTTGTGTTTTTACTTTCTTTTCCAATCTAACCTTGAACAGAAATGGGTTCATTTACAAAAAATGTGACATCCCTAATCAAACCCAACATCATTCATGACGTCATTTTGTGCATAACATGCATTTTCATCGCATAAACATCATTTTAAGTTAAATTTGATTATTTGCTAAGAAATTATGATTTGAATATGATAAGGAATTAAGTAAAGAATATGAATGATTTATGTTTTAGGCTTGTTTATAGTCGGTCGACATAAACGAAGCCTGTTTAAGGTTTTTGCTCGCGATAAAATGTCGGAAACACGAAAAATTTAAAAGAAATGAATTTGGCATTTTATGTTTTGGATTATTAAATGAATATTAATTATTTTGGAACCCTAAAACTATGACGACGTCGTACGGTCTTTGCTCCGCTGGTATCGCCAAGGTTCCGGAGACGGTTTCGGGCGCCGACTAGGCCGTGAATATTTTTCGGACCCGATTTCGCCGAAACTTTAAACTTTGTTTTTAATTATTATTTTAAGATTAAAAATGAAAGAAAAAGGAATTAAAAGTGTTGGTTTTGGGCTAGAAATAAAAAGGGAAAAGGAAGGAAAGGGGTAAAGTAGGGTATAAGGAAATGTTTGATAATTAAAGTGAAAATCTAAGTAGGAGGTGGAAAGATTAGTGTTTGGCTTTGTTTTTGGAATGTTTAAGAGTAGAATGAAGAGGTGGAAAAGGTAAGAGAATAGAAGGACACGAAGCCAAAACCAGAAAAAGAAGAAAAGAGAGAGAAAAGAAAGAAAAGAGAAGAGAGAAGAAAAAAGAGGAAGAAACTAATCCATTCCAAGACTTCTAGGGTGCCTAAGGAAGAGTAAGAATAGAGTAGAAGGGAAAGAAAGGGAAGAGAGAAGCAAGAAAGAAAGAAAAACAGAAGGGGTGCAGAAAACAGGGTTGAAAATAGTGATCGGGAAGGGTGAAAAAGAGAGAAAAATAGTAAAATCTAACGTGCATGGCTTGATTTGGAGCTGAGGGATCTCTCAAGAGTGTTCCTGATGAGAGATTGGTGGTGAGAAACGGCCAGAAAGTCACCGGAAAACCGCTAAAATATCACTTGGAAGTTGGGTTCAGGAGCAGGCAAAATCGGGCATTTCTGGGGCTGGAGGTTGATGATGATCAAAACGGTAGCTAGGCCTCTTTTGATGAAAATTACTCCTGAGTACCTGAATTTGGTAAATTACATTTTGATCCCTAAAGTTTATAATTTAATGCAATTTAGTCATTCCGACAAAGTTTTAATTGTTTTCAATTTAGTCTTGTCTGATTTAATTTCTGAAAATTATAATTTGACCCCTGAAATCTGCCGCTTTTCAAATAGGTCCCTCTGAATCGAAATTGATTTAAAATAATTATATTTTGGCCCCTAAACTCTTAGCCACATTACATTTTCACCTCCCAGAACGTTTAAAATATTTCAATTTCACTCTACTTCCCAAATTAAGTTTTGGAAATTATATTTTGATCGCAGAAGTTACTGCCAAACTTTAATTAAGCTCAGAAAATTTTGAAAAACTATTCAATTGAGTCCTTTTTGGTTTAATTGAATTTATTTTTAGTATTTGGACATATTGACTAATAAATTAAGTTTGATAATTATAATTAATGTTAATTATGATTAATATTTGATAAATTGAGTTTGATAATTAATTTTTAAAGTGTTTTTAATATAGAAAATATGTGATTTAAGTTAAAATTTAAAGAAAATAATATTGATTGGTATTGGAATTTAATTATTTAAAAGAGATAAATATTTAATCATGCATCATAACATATATGGATTATTTATGTGATAAATTGAATATTTTTGCTATGTTATGCATTATATGAGCATTGAATTCTAGAGGGGGACAGGGTAAACAACCTGAGACCCAACCTAGCTCACAGCTTTGAGGTAAGTGTAAACTTACTGATTTTTGTTTGTGAACTGTGATACTGTGATATATTAAATATTATTGAAATTGAACTGTTTGGACCGGTACTGAAGTCTGGTCTTGATTTATATGAAATTGATATTATATGATTATTGAACTGTTTGAATCGGTACTGAAACCCGGTCAAGTGTTTTATTTGCTTTGAACATATGATTATTGAATTGTTTGGACTGTTACTAAAACCCGGTCATTTGGAATTATTGAATATTGAAATATTGTGATTTTGGTCATTGAATCGGTACTGAAATCTTACCAATTGACTTATTATTATTTGATATATAAACTGTATGGACCGGTATTGAAGCCCGATCATTGGATTACATGAAATGTTGTGATATATGCTCATTTGTCATATCAGTACATTTTTACAGGACTTAATTAAGGATGTTGTGATTGTCTTTACCAATTGCATATTTCACAAAAGAAATCTACGGGTTTCTATATGAATTGACGGATAGATCTTCAGATCAACCTATTGCTACGGATGGACCATCAGGTCAATGTATTATTATGGATAGACCTATGGGTCATATTTTAAATTGACCTATGTTACATTGAGGTTTAGTGCTTTTGATCGACACATGAAAAATTCGGGTCTATTGTTACTGGTCAGCTATTATCACATGCTCCGTGAAATTTCCGGGCGCAGTACTCGACTTGATAGATCACAACGAAATTAAATGGAATTATATGTCATTTTGTATTATTGTGATGTTATGTTTAAATGTTTGAGATAAGTATATGAAATATTGCAACCTTATGGTTATTATGATAATATGTTTTATGTTTGGTTGAAAGTTGTTTTAGTTTACATTTGCTGAGTATGCAACTCATCATCGCAAAATATGTTTTCAGGTTTGCTTCTCGAGTGAAGTCTAGCACTTCACCAACATATGCACAGGTCGGTTCAATTGAAACTTAGGTCTCTCTCCCTCGTTCCGCATCATATGTATAGTTGCATATAATCTTTGGTTTACATTATGTTTTGGAATGCATAGTCCTAAGTTTTAGTATGTAAATTATAAATGTTATAATTATTATGTTTTTATGGTAAATAGTTTTTTGTAAAACTAATTATATATGTAAATTATGGTTTGTGAATTCCTCTGTTTGATGTCAGTTTAGTGACATATGTTATTGTTATGTTATTTGTTTAAAGAGGTTAAAATCTTTGATATATATATATATATATATATATATATATATATATATATATA
>CANUEY010541005.1:0-34474 GCA_948099555.1 Croton setiger
AAGTTTGGTGTTATGTTCTTAGTTACTATAGTGAGAAATATATGCTCAAAATGGACTTGCATCATGTTTCTATAGTTGCCTTGTTTCTCATTTTGGAAGGAAAGGGATTTCAAACTAACAATGGTTAATTTCATGAACTAATAAGTTGATATTGCTTGATCACATTGTTGACTTTATGCTGACTGATGCAGGAGCGTTTAGGAGTACTTTTTTCAGTTTAATATTAGGGTTTGTCCTAACTAATATAAATAGAACAGTGGGTCTATTAAGTGTTAAATTTTGGCTTCTTCTATTTGACAATGAGCATTTCAAATTCTACTGTGGGTTTTTGGTTGCAACTTGCAAATATATTAATGTTCCCCTGAGATCTTTCTAATCTAGCCCTAATTGTTGAGTTCCCATTGGACACTTTTCTGCTTCATCAGTGACCTTTTTGTTTGTTCGTTTCCAACTTGCATGCCTTTTTAGTTTATAAATTAGAGACTATGCATGTTGGGTTCTGGTTCTTTTACTTTTCGGCTAAATGCATGATTTAACCCCCTGAACTTTGTAAGAAAAACCAGTTGGCCCCTTCAAGTTTGTAAAAAACCGGTTATGCACTTAAACTTTCGAAAATCTATAACTCTGCACCTCAACTTACCAAAATGTATGGTTTTACACCCTTCTCCATGTATGAAATGTTGTCCACCCCACGTCTGGTGAGGGCATAAGTAATGCATTTTAGAAAGTTAAGGTGCAAAACTATATATTTTAGAAAGTTGAGGCACATAATTGATCTCTCACAAACTTGAAGTGGCCAACTGGTTTTTCATTCATAGTTCATGGCATGGAGGCAATTATGTTTTTTTTTTTTTCTCTAATAACTTAAGATTCAATACTTCACAGTTGTGTACTTGTGTGCAATTATTGATATATGGTGGTTTTGTTTTGGCTAGCTTGTGCTTGCACTTCTTTTCCTTGTGATTTCTAGTCTTTTTACAGCCGACGCCAATCACTAGTTTTTGGATTAAAGCTCACCAGAATTATAAACCCCCTGTTGATCTTTATAAAATATTAAGCTAGGAAAATAGGGGTTTCCCTGTTTCCCAGCTCATTAATTATGGATGATTTACCCTAATTTTTCTTGTGATCAATTTTTTGTTTGTTTGTAATGATAGTCAATGTGTTAATAATTTACTGAATGAGATGAAGAAGTTTCTGATTTTATTTGTAATGAACTTAATGGAAGCGTCTTGTCCTGAGCTTGTAGCTCCTTGCAATTCTTCAGAAAAGGAAAAACATGGGAGAGAAGAAGGTGAGACAGTGAACTTAAGTCCACATCATATTAACTTGTTGGTTGTACATTTAAGTTTTATGACACAATCTTTAGCTAGTAGTGGTGTGACGTACTGCAACAGGAAAACTGAAATGTCCCTGGTGATGATATTTTAATAATTGTGATGTTTAGGTTCAAATCAGCTGAAGCAGAAAGAAAAGCGGCAGAAGAAATGAGCTTTTGCTCTTCTTGCTGCACTTCCACTCTCAGATGGCGTAGAATTTTTGGACTGGTGAAAATGAATTATCATGAGCTGATGTAACGAGAATGTGGAAATACATGAAACAGAATGATCTGCAGGTACGTCTCCATTATTTTTCTGATTAAAACTCCCAAGCAAGTGCAGTACTTTTGATGTTTAGCTACAACACTTGTTACAGAATCCCCCATCAAAGTGAAAAGGTAGGTTAAGTGGACATCAGTTCAATCATCGAGGATCAATCAATCAAATGGTGTTCTTTCTTGCTTGTCTCTGCTACCTAGGAGATCTAACTTCTCCAATAATTTGCGTGCTTGTATGGTACAATATTGAACAGGCAAATATAATCATAGGGAGATTTATTCAGTTTCACATTCCAATTTTAGATGCTTACAATTAAGCCAAGCTATGAGGCCAATTGGATACCTTTCCATATCTCATCAAAAGACTTGGAGGAAATGTTAACAGAAAATGAGATAATAGAAGTGAGTGAAGTTGGGTATAATAGTGAGTAGGGAAGGACATGTAGTGCTTAAATTGGATTCAGCAACACCTATTGAATAAATTTTAATTGCTCCCTTCATTTCTGAAAGCAGAAATCAACATGGGCCGAGGAGAGCGAGTATGAATCTTTCTTTGAATCATATTCTGGTGCTGAGCCTGTTTTAACTCAAAACCATCTTGCAAGTATTTACTGTTCCCCCTATTCTTCACTAGATCATCTATGTAGAATTAGATATATCATCTGCAATTGCTTGATATAGATTTTTCAACTAATGAGATTTATGTTGACATCATTTTAAAATCTTGGCACATGAGCATGGCATCTCTTATCTTGCTAATTTTTTTTTTTGACTCTTGCTAGGGTACCCATCTGATAAGAGAAGAATCATCTATGATGATATTCAATGGCCTCTCAGTCAAAGTTCCTAATTTCTAATTTATCATTTCATCAAGGATGGAACAGAGTGGTTTTTGTGTACATATGATAAGCACATGAGAGGCTGCAATTTTGCATCCAGTTTATAGTTTCAAAATCTGCCAACTTGTGTACTTTCTTTTCGAACAATGGAAATAATTTTGAAAAAACAGATTGTCATTATCTATGGTTCCTTTGTTCCTCCACTCTCCCTACATAGGGTATTTTCTCACTTTTTTGGCTTGTATGTAGATCAACAATGGAGTGCCTGCAATCTGTACATTATCCAGCTGAGCTGGATATAGGAACATCTCTACAGTCCCTTTTTTTAATCCTAAAGGTAAATGCCTAGCTTATAATGCACTGTCTTGTCAAGTGGAGCCTGAAACTAGAAGATTAATGTTCTCATCCCCTTTTTTTAGTAGTTATAATGTTTGTTTGATTGTGTCGGCCTGAATGCATTGTTATTTTGTCTTAAAAATCCCAAATTGACGAGTCCGTGACTTTTGCTAAAGAATCCATCTGAGCATAAATTAAAATACAACCTAAAAATATAACTAGTTGAGGTCAACTCATTGAGCGGCTTCTCAGTGGGCTGTGGCTTGTAATTGCATCTTTTGAACGGTGAGGTGACCGGCTTTTGTTTACATTTTGGAAGTCCATTATTGGTTGCAGTTTTGCATTTCGTTATTTTCAGCACATATATTGTCTTGTCAAAATTTGCTGGGAACTGGAAATCTGTATCCATTTAGTTTACAACATGAAAGATGGGTCCTTTATGCTCTCGAAAAATTGGGTTTTTTAACCACTAACCGACAACTCCATGTGATTATTGTTCAAACCAACTTAGGGGTAAGCACTTGTTTAACTTAAAAGAGTTTCACTAACTGACACTAATGTTGTTCAAACCAACTTATTAGTAAGCACTTGTTTAACTTAAAAGAGCTTCAATAACCTGTGCCTCAAAGCTACTTTCAACTTATAAGCTGCTTAAAAGTATGTTACTGCTACTCATATTTATCGTGCATAAGACCAAGTAAATGACTTTTGTAACTTACATTTAAAGTTGAAAAGTGGCACCACTTATGCTCTACCAAATTATTTTTGTCTTTATTAACAATTCGACGGGCTAATATGCTGCCATAAGTCTGAAGAAACACTTGCACCTGCTTAAAAAATAAAAACTGATATTTTTAGTAAAGAGGTTTAGATATCAAAATAATTCTTAATGTGCATTCTGTTGTGATATGTGATACAATAAAAACTGTTAAATTTAATGGTTGTAACTATTTACTGTAAGATTAATAATATAGAGTCCAATTGTGCAAGATGTGACCTAATGAAATTGATATCGGATTTGTATAAATACAATGCTAACACTTGATTTGAAAAAAAAAAAAATCATTCACAATCGATTTCAAATAACATAACATTTGCTCTAGTTCTCTTCAACATCTGTCCCCCCTGGTTGTCATATTTCCTTTGCTATATTCTCTTTCTGTTTCCTACTCTTCTTCTGACACTTCTACTTCTCAATTACCTTTTCTTCACTACATTTTCTTCCGCCCTTCCCTCGGTGTTTCTGGCTTATACACTCTCCCACTTCTTCTCACATCTCTCTCTTGATCTCTGTCTTCTTAAACTTCCAAATCACACGTTCGGGCTTAATCCGAATATTTTCCCACACTTCCACAGATGACTCTAACTTCAAATAGGCGTCTTTCTGAATTATCAAGAAATCATTGTCCTCCTCACTGTCGCTACTCCAGGCATTAAGCATCATAATTTGTTGTGATTCACATGCATTCTCAGAGGCTCAATGATGCTAGCGTTGATACACTTGTGAAGAACTTCCCACATAGGCCGCCTAAAGTTTAAAAATTTTTTGTTTGGTGCCTCATCCATGTTATCGGGCGTGATTTCAAAGAGAGTTGGGTTTTAATGATGATGATGATAATAACTTGGGAAGATAATTATTTAATAATTAGGTTGATGAATAAAAATGCTAATAAAAAAGAATAATTAATAATGGTAATGTTAACATTAAAGATAATAATTATAATTATGATAGTGATGATGATAATATTAATTAGGGTGCATGAAATTAGGTGTGTCAGTGTAATAATTTAGGTGTGAAATATTTTTAGTGGTAAATTAATAATAATTGAATAAAAATATTGATGATAGTAAGTAGTATTAGTACAGCGGTGGGGTAAATGTAGACATGCCCACGGTTAGGGGGAAGTTGAACCTTAATCGATCTGCCACCGCCAGCAGTTTGGCCTGTTATCGGAAGTTGATTGCATCCGTTGACGCTTCTGAAAATTCAAATTTCATAAGTAGATATTTATCAAATTATGGATAGTAACTTGCAACAGATTCTCTTGACCTTTTTTGGCGTTAGGAATAAATAAAAGACATTTTATTTTGTACTGAGGTGTCACCCTATCTAGCGAGAACAAAACTCCCTACAACGTTAATAGATGTAGCCGAAATATTATTACTAAAAAATTCAATAAATATATTAACTGTTTGCCTATTTTGATTAACTCAAATTATGAACATTAACTTGTTCATTTACAGGTAAAGACCAATTTTCGTAATAAATTTCTAAAATTATTTCTAAAACATTTAATCTACACTTAAGATAAAAAACAACAGCAACAAAAAGTAGAGGCGGAATATTTTTAAAATAATTTAACCATTTATTTTTCATAACTTCGACACAATATTTTAAGTTCATGTTATTCTTAAACATTTGTAATTTATCAACAATATTGACACTACATTGAAGAAAAAAAAAATGTAGATTTATAAACATGACTAAAAATTTTGGTAGCATCATTAAAAACTTTTAATCAATTAATGATTTAGTGTGTTTATGTTTGCAATTTTCTTTTTCTATCTACATTTTTGAATTTTATTCCTATTCATTTATTTTTTTTCCAGAAAATTTATAAAGCTCAAAAATTCTTTATTAGAAATTGGACACTACAAATAATTTTCCCCTTTTTCTCCACATAAAATTTTTAAAAAAAAAAAAAAATTAAATAACCGACCGGCCCGCCGGTTAACTGTCTGTTCGGCGGGCCGGTTAAGCTTGGCCTCCAAGTCTAACCGTGGCCCGGCGGGGCTGTGGCCACATATATTTGACACTGTTGATTGGTTTAAGCTATAGGATCTGAGGGCCTTTCATGAAATAGTTAGCTAGCATTTTTGTTGTAAATGGTAACCCACACCTGCATTTTACCTACTGTCAGTTTTAGTTTCAATTTAATGTTTTTTGGTCTTTGTTTCTTACATCTGATACTAAGCATTTATAATACCCATTGTTGTTCATGATAAAGTAGGGCAATTGCATGTTTTTTATTTTTTAATTTTGTAGGTTCGATAAATTGAATATGGACACCTCTTGGAATAATAGACTTCACTGTTATTTTGTGAGTGCAATACTAAGAGAGGGTCTAGATAGCCAAATACCTTATTCCCCAACCTACGAGACATAAAATATTGCATCAGATGTCCGCTTGATGATGTGTTGTAGGTTGAGGAAGAAGGTGATGGAGTCGATGATTACAGATGCGGAGATATCCGCCTGCCAATTGGCTCTGAGGGATATTTTACACATAAAAATTTGGTTGTTGAGTTTGATAATAGCAATGTTGTTGAGATGCTGAACAAGTGTTTGAAGATAAAGGAACTCAGTGTATGATATTTAATTGTTATTTTAATTAATTACTTTCCTTTGTTTAATATAGTTATAATTTCTTTCTTATTCCCAATTTTGTAGGGAGATAATGATATTCTTCATACAACTGCCTGAAACTTCAAGATTAATCATATTTATCTATCTGCAAATACAGTTGCAGATTATATAGCATAAATGGAGAGATGAAACTTGTAAATGGCATATTAGATATTCCTACGTATTTGGCTATCTATTATCTAGACTACAATGCATTGAGCGATCTCATCTTTTTGTTCACAATATTTATATTCCCTTATGCATGGATTATTTGGAATGTTTATTATTATTATCATTTTTTTTTATAAACTATTTTTTTCTTGTCAATTGTAAAAATTAGTTATAAATAAAGGGAAAAATTACAAAGTTTTCTTAGAAATTTGACAAAATATATTTTAATTTTATTGGACTTTAGCTCTCACATTAACAAAAATAGCTCTGGCAATAGCAGCGCCCTATATATATAAAAGGTCCATGATGATATTTTAACTCACTCTCATATAAGTCAGTTTTCTCAGTATTGCCTCTTTTCTACATGATGATGCTTAAAGCTCCATCCATTGTAATAAAAAAAAAAAAAAAAAACTTAAAAGCAAAGAAATGAGGTGGCTGGGTATTCAATACCTATAAGGAACAACTTGGCTTTGCTAGTAGTATGTATTAGTAGTATTTGTTATTAATTTGTTAAAATGTTAACATTACTTTCCAAATTACTTTTAGTGATTCATGAAAATATTTTTAAAATAACGTTCAATTTATGAAGAAAGGCTTAAACACTGATAGATATATACTAAATCAATTGATTTAATGGAATATACGTAATAATTTCATGATAAATGTAATTTTGTAATAAAAGTCTCATGTTTTTGGAACAATTTCACCATCTTTCTATGAGAACCAAATTGAAAAGTACTCCTACTTTTCTACCCATTAACTAATTTCATCCTGATTTTTCAAAAACATTATTAATTTTCCTTATATTTAAAATTATGATGAAATTGTGATAAGTAGTAAAGTAAATGCCAAAACTGTTACTTAAGCATTTGCAACTTTTTAAAGCTCACACTCCAAATTTAAAGTTCTTGTTTTCCTCTAACATTAAATATTATTTCATGATTCGCGTAAATCCGAAAACAAAAGAAAATGCATTGAAGAAAACGTTTTAAATTCAACTATATTATTATTTATTATATTTTACATTTTGCTTAATTTGTCGATTACAATTCACATTAACATTTGGAAATATTATAACTCGATATTAAGAAGTAATGTACATGTCATTTTCACTTCTCATCATCAAACTAATTTTTGTTTCAAATGTAATACTAACTTAAGTATCAAAACAATCTCCTAAAATTAATCTCTACCCGTACTTTGCTCTAATTTTTAAGAAAATATCAAGAATTAAAGTACATACAAGAATCAAACTTATGGGATATAAAAGCAATTGAATGCAATCGGAGGAAAAAGAAAAATGATGAAGTGAAATGAAATGGGCCAAGAAAGTGGAATTTGTGAGAGGACGAAGCATCAACAAACAATAATGCTACTTAATACTTGTAAAAGACGAAAAATAATGACAACAGAAGCCTTACAGAAAATAGGAAAGATTCCATATTTACAAGGACAAAAAAGGAATAAATGGGAACAAAAGATACCCTCATAATACAAATGCCAAGAACAACAAACATTGTCATCTACTCAAAGATGCTCTTTCTTCCTCTTCACCATTTTTCTCTTTCCTTTTAACCTATCTCTCTTCATTCATTCAATTTCCCATTTATATATATTTTTTAAAAGTTTTACACAAATTTTCACATTTTTATGTTACCTAATCTACTAATTAATTAATAATTCCAAATTACACATTCCACTTATTGTACAATAAAATGGAACCCTCCACCTTGATTAAAGGAATAAAATTTCCTACCATTTTACCACATGCTATTAGTTTAATATATGAATAATTGAAGGGGTAAGTGAAAATGAATGAGCATGCCAACCTACTCTAAGAAAAAAAACATAAAAAACTGTCGGTAGACATATTTTTATGGAGATAGTGCTCCATATATCATCTATAACAGTATCACTATTTAAAAAAAAGTTTGATATAAAGTTAAACAAAAATCATGGGCTCCTACAATTTAATTTATTGGATAAAAATCATAACTAATAATTTTTTTTAGTACCCAATGTGTAAATTAACTGATTGTTTTAACTTAATACTGTATTAAGTTTAAATTTTAATAATACAGCTGTATAAAAATTTAATAGGAAGAATTTCACCGTTTTTCTCATTCGATACGTCAAAATGCACATGTGATCTCGTAACTAAGGCAAGATGATTTTCTTGATAGCAGATAAGTATAAAACACATTTGATAGTTACATATAGCATTTCTTGGATTCTTGGGATTAAAATTTTACTAGGTCAAGCCAACCTCTCCTTTTTATTGAATTGACCAAAAATTTCCCAGTTTAACATATTTTATTCTTCCCAAACAAAGTCCAATTCCAATTTCTCCTATTTTTAATAAATATTTTCAATTCCAACTCCATGATATACTAGAATCTTATTCCTTTTGACTGCAAATAATTAGTCTTATAAGATGGAATATTATTTAAAAATTAAGATTAATTAAGATCCTGTAAACTTCATAAATGGCCCAATTCAAAACATAAATTTGGCTTTTGAGCTGTGGACTTCGATCTCGCAATGCCTAATTTAAATATTATGCACAGAAATGTCACTTCCCCACCAAGATGTGTTATCCAAATTAAAATTAGATAAAATTAAATGATATATAGGGTCACATGAAATAGATTAGATCAAATTTATTGGCTTTCTTTAGAAAAAATTTTACTTAGAAGACCCTAAAATTGGAGCTAATATAGAATTAGGACTATGTCTTTTAGATTGTGTTCAAAGTTTTTGAAAATCTAACACTCAAATCATTTTGTTTATTTATTAATCAAAATATTATTCTTCATTTAGATTGTAGGTTTTAATTTAGAGAAATGACTTTTAATTCTCAAATTAAGATTCACATTATAACAAATAAGGGTACAACAGAGTAGCTTGGTGAGCACGCAGGACGGACGCTGCTCCTAAGCCTTCAGATGCTAGGTTCTATGACCACGTGGATTAGTCAGCACATTTTTCTTGGGTGCGCACGTGGATTAATCAGCTAAACTGGACTACAAAACGGGCATAGGTGCGGACACTTTATGTTTTAATAAAAAATAAATTAGGCATCTTTCAAAATAAATAGTAAATAGTTTTAGATAAATAAACTAAGATTAATTAAACAAAAAAATATGTGAAAAATGATAGTAGAATTTTGTATTACCTGCTAAACCCATAACTCAACCTATTGTTGAGTTAGCTCATTATATTTTCAAATCGGTTTGGTTGAGGGAACACATGAGATTTTAAACCGAAAAGAAGAGGGTAAAATGGGAAATTAGTCATAAGATTCTTTGAGTAGAAGCATCCGACAAAACTAATGGAGATGCGGGAACCCGTAGTGGAATTTGATCCAACAATCTCAAACTACACATTTCGGTTTCTGATACAATAATAATTCACTGTTTTAATTATAAACTAATCTTTTTTAATTAAAAGGGATGGATGTTGATTTTTGATATTGATTTTTAGTCTATTTCCAAATTATAATATATGCATTTATTATTAAAATAATTAACACGAAGGTCTTTTTTTTTTCCTACCACACTAATAAATAGATCTTATAAAACAATAATTAAAAATGTCACTTTTAAAAAAAGAAAAAAAAAAAGCAAAAACAAAAGGTCATTTTATTGTGGGTGCAATAGTCCACGACAAAAATTATCAATCTTCTATTTTTATTGCAGGCACTATGATACAGGGAAAGAGTTTTTAGATCTTTTTTATTTTTATTGTGCACATAAGAATCTATAAACCTATCGTAAACTATTGTCGAATAATTTTGAGTATAATTTTTCTAATGTTACATTATGTTTGTGATATTTCAAGAGAATTATATTGATTTTAATTTTTTCGTTATAAGTATATATATATATAGCTAGCTATTCATGCTTTTATATATTAGTTAATAACTAATTAATTCAAGCAAAAAATAAATATATATTAGTTTTTCAAAATTTAATGGATTTCATTTAATATAGACATTATATTTTAAACTATTACTATTTTCGTTTTAAAAAGAATGTCATATTTTATTTTTGAAAAATAATATTGACATATCTTAATATAAAAAAAATAGAATATAATTTACTGCATTATATTATTATGTAAACTTAAAATGATAAAACTGACACAAATTTGATATTTTTGTGGGACAAAAATAAAAGGCGTGATGTTGTTATTTAAAGGAGAGAGAGAGAGAGAGAGTATATCTCATACTCAACTATTAAAGTCGAGATAAAGACCTTACAAGGGAAAATATCAACCGCTCATCAACCCCAACATATATTGCTAAAACGAACCTGAAGATACCATATTTTATTTTTTAATTTGGAGAGAGGCCTTATAACATAAATAGGAATTAATTAATGGTTAGTTAAAGAATAATTTAATTGATCGAGTTCTGATTGGACGGAGGAGACATAAGGAATCTAATTGGTTGTAAATAGTTTGAAAAATGGTTCAAATTGGTCCTTAAACTTGGCTCGGATACGGGACATTTTCCCAAATTAACCCAGCTACTTGGCGGTGCTTTCCAAACATACATTTAAAATTTTAAATGTGGACAGAAAAATGGGTTAAATTTAAATTGTGAATATTTGAAATGAGTTTACATAGTCTTTATGTAAACTATTAATTACCAATTAATAGTTTCGTAACTATTATGCAAACTTAGAGTTCGCATAACAGGTATGCGAACTGTTTGGGAAACGCGACAGAATTTTGAAAAAGATGACACAGGTCAGCAATGCAGAAAAATTTGCAGAAAACTAATTCTCATACCCGGTATGCAAACTTTTTTCTCAATAAATAAAAAATCCAGAACAGCCAAAATAAAATTGTGAGTACAAATATTTTTAGATATATAAAACAGTTTGTATTGTTATACTAGTAATTGTTGAAAATGGCATATAGTGCTCCATTTCCGATAAATATGTACTGGACCAGTGCGTTTCCACTCGTGGACGACATAGTCGGTCTGAATTACAATCGCGCCGATGCAACAATATGCATTGATGCTCAAATGTCTTTCGAACAACTTTATGATCGGGTATGCAAAACATGTCGGGTGGATAGAACCGTGGAGCGACTGGAATTTACTCTGGTGTGGACAAAATACAACGCTGCAAGGGGGTATATAATTTTAAAGAACGAAGAGACTATTATGTTTTTATACATGTACGCATTGAACTGACAGAATTGTATGTCATTGCGAAACAAATTGCCAATGTTCAGGTTGGTATTGTTTCTGTTTCTGAACCGGTTGTAGCGGGGGAAACCAGCGGCGCTGCACATGTGAGTATGGACCGAGAATATATGGAATGGGCAAACGAGGATGTTGAATTACCGATTTTCATTCCGCTTGAACGGGAAACCAAGGAGATTGGAAATCTGGCCAAGGAGGAGGAGATGTTTGCGTGGACTGGTTCTAGCAGTGACAAAGAGGACGTGCCATCGAACGACAATACTGAAAGCGAGCCCGATCTACCTTCAACGTCGGGTCATTTCATTTACGGTGATATAGGCGAGGAAGACCCAAAAAAGGAGACTGTAGAAGGGCTTCAAATGTAGGATGGAAATATGGAGAGCATCGACGCCCATATTTATTTCAAAAGCAAGAAGGCTGTGCATGATGCCGTGACTGCATGATCTCAAATTGACCTTGGTATTCTTGAATAGTATCAATCTGCTGCAATTTCGATAATTCACCAAAGAAATCAGAGTATTGATTAGCATCATACCTTGGGTAAAGTCCTGATACGGCAACAATTCAAGAATAATTCAAGAACAAAGCAAGAATCACCTCCGAATCAATGGAAGGTTCCTAACCTAAATTCAATCAATCTAAAAGAACCTTTCACCCCCAAAACAGCAAGGAATTGGTAACAAAGAGTATAAATAAGGATAACAAGAATTGAATTAACGCCACAAGTTACTTACTTGATAAGTCGAATCAATCCTTAAAGTAAAACAAGTATAGAATCTGATTCATCTCTTGAGAAAAAGTTCATAAAACTCAAAAAAAAAAATAACATTCTGCCGTTTTTATGTTAAAAAGGGGTTTAAATAACCTTGGCCAAATCCTAAACCATAAGGAAAACTAGTAAAGATAACCCCAAATGCATGTGGGGCCGGACTAGGCTTAAGATAGACCCAAAAACTAATTAAAACAAAAGGTTTAGACAATTATTTGACTTCAAATAGGCCCCACTAGTAAGATGAGCCAAATATGCTCCAATTTGTATGATTTAGCAATGCAATATGCATAAACATCTTAATGTCTCCTTAAGGTCTTCCTCATGCTTGATCAACATATCTTTTTCTTTTTTGCTCTACAATCTGCAGTAGTATTTGTGTATTCCTTCAATATTTAGTTTCTACAAGTGGTATTAGAGCATGTTTGGTGTTTGATCCAAACTTTTGTAGTAGATCGGTGTTTGAGATTCAAAAATGGCTGGAAATGAAGCACACGAGGGGGCGAGTTCATCTCTTCCAAAGGCACAACTTAGTAGCGGTGGCAGCAGCGAGCTGCGTGTCATGAAGCGAGTAGTCATGGAGAACGACGGTGCAGCGATTCGTCATGGAGAACGACGGTACGACACACTTTTCACTCCTCACGCGCACAAATTACGCAAATTGGGTGATTCTTATGAAGGTACAACTACAAGCGCAAAGTCTGTGACATGTCATTGAAGAAGGACCAGGTGACTATTGAGAGGACCAACGTGCCATGTCGGTGCTGCTCCGGACAGTACTACCAAAACTGATCCGTACGCTTGGCAGCAAGCAAATGGCTAAAGAAGCCTAGGCACACTCAAAATCATACGGTTCAGTGTCGAACGTGTTTGGGAAACCAAGGCGCAGACACACCATATGGAATTCGAAACCTCGCTTTCAAAGATGGAGAAGGGGTGAAGGGGTGGAGTCTTTCGGGATTCGATTCATGGCAATCGTCAATGACCTCGAAGTGTTGGGTGATCCAAATTTCATTTTATCCGGGAATGCATTGAAGAGGGCAAGATGGACGTCAACCATGTTGGTACTGATGGCCAACTAGCTGACATCTTAACAAATGCTTTAGCACGCAGCAACATAGAAAAATCAAAAGTCCTCACACATCTCTCTTCAATTTTCTTTTTCTCCTTTTTTGCTCTACAATCTGCAGTGTATTCCTTCAATATTCAGCTTCTACATAATAAAGAGGTGATTAGTTAATTTTGATGTTTACAATAATATAAAACAAAATAGAATGTTTGATGGTTAGAAATGGTTACCGGAAGTGGTTGGGGTGTTGATTGCGTGGTGGTTGATTAACCTATTGAAGAAGATAATGAATATTAGTAAATTAATTTAAAATAAAAGAAAGTAGTTTAATTTTCAAAAACAAAAAACAGCCGGTTGCGCGTTATTCACGCGTAATAGGAAAAACAAAGAAAAGGGCCCATTTGCTCATCATGAGCCAAGTAGCTGGATTTATTTGGGAAAAAAAAGGTCTCATATGGCCAATTTTGAAATCTGAGCCAAGTTTAAGGACCAATTGAGCCTTTTTCCAAATAATTTTGTCTTTTTTTGCTTGAAAAAGGAGCACCTAAATATTAAGAAAAGGGGCCCACACCAACACCCAAGATTCCTCATCTTTGAGCTTAAACAATTCGACGGTAGCACCAAATATCAAGAAGAGGGGCCCACACCTACACCCAAGATTCCTCATCTCTAAGCTTAAACAATTTGAGGGGGAGGTGCAGTGGGTATGTAATAGGAGTAAAGGCCTAAAATTCAAAAATTAATTTTTCTTTACATGTGTAAGTATGTCGTGAGCAAAACCATGTTTATAAAAAAAACAAACAATTTGACAAATCTCCAACATGAGTTTTAAGGTTGGTGTTGAAATGTTGAATTGATCAAACATTATCCAATCAACCTATCACATGTAATATTTTCTGTCCTTATCTTCTAAGGAAATCTCTGGGTTTATTTTTTTTATATAGTTTAAAGTATTCTTTTCTTTTTTAAATTGATAGGTATATTTATAAAATCACTATAGACTAAGTTATATTTTAAAAAAAAATTTACTATTTTATTTGATCCATTTATTATTATGATGATATTATTAAACTATTATTAGCGTCATGTATAGCTGCAGAAGTGTGATGAATTTTTTATGGTATCTAATTCATGAAAAATGAGTATTTGCAAGTTTGAAACTTTTAAAATGTGGCAATTAGCATACTAATTTGAGGTTATTGTTATAGTATTTTTGAGATAAATTTTACTCAAAAATATAATCTAGTTATTATATTCACCTCTTACCTTGTAATGGATGAAATATGTGGTTTTGGAGGAATAGATGATAACTTTGGTGCATGCTTTGGAAATTGGCAACGTCACAATTATAACAAGATACATTATCACCAGTGATAACCATCGTCACTATTCAGCATATGCAGTTGCTTCTCCAAGCTATTCAAACTTTAAACCCATAATTGTATTCCTTTCAAGGTCTTTTATTTGGAACACCTCACCACTATAAATATCAATTATTTTTAACTTATCAATCAAATTCATCATATAAACATCAAAGACATACTTAGAGAAAGATTGAGAAAGTTAATTGTTTAGAAGAGGAAGATAATCAAATTCTCAAGATGGTTAATTGCCCGGCGATTAACCCCAGTTATCGATCCGGTTCCAATCCCCTCGTCCACTGAACCGTGGCCGCCCCGGGTCGCAGCCCGAACTCAAATTGACCCGTGGCCATGTCTAGATGAACCATAAAAAATGTAGGTTGACCTTCCAATTATCTCATTCATTCATCCTTTACTAATCATTACATTAAGGCATGGTTTTTTACACGCAGTTTATCCACTAAATTAATAGAAGTGTAGAAATAAGGTTAAATAGTGGTATTATGACAAAGTGAAACTGATACCATATTCGATGGATGGTTTTTGTTTTATTTGGACAAGAGAACCATAAAGATTGATGGAAAAGAAAACTTTGATTTTGATTTGATAAGAAGCTCAAAGAAAAAGATGTTTCTCTCTCTCCCTCTCTCTTGCGCACATGCACACATACATATTTTATGAGAATAGACTGGAGATGTGAAGAACAATAAAAGAAGAACGTAAAAGGCCTTGATAATTTAAAATCTAAAATGAACGACATAGAAATGAATGAAAATACAATATCTAATGGATGGTTTTTGTTTTGATTTGGATAAGAGAACCACACAGATGATTTCGATTTGACAAGAACCAAAAAGAAGTCGGACTTTGATGGATGGTTAAGTTATCTCTCTGTCTCTCTTTGTCTCTCAGCCCCAAACCACTGTTAGCCGAAACCAACCAAAGATTGAATCGTAATCGTGGTTTATTTACTATTTAATCATAACTGTTTTTTGTTCAAAATTGATTGGAAATCGCCTAAAAACCGTTCAAACTGCCAAAAACTGATTAAATCTTTGATAAACTGTCAACCGCTGATGAATTGTGAATTGTCAGTCCATGATCTGTTTTGGAACCATCAAAGTCATGGTTCGATTCAAGTTCAGCACTACCTTGAACCATGAATCACCTTGTCTTTAACTGGAACCGAACCTAGACTGTGGCTACATTGGTGAAGGTCTTCAAAATTTAAAATATAAAATGGGTGAAATAGAAAGAATAAATTGTCTTTGTATTATCAGTTTGGTTGGTTGAATCCAAATTGAACTAAATATAATCAGCTTAGTTTGAGTCAGTTCGATTTACATTGTTTATAAAATTCAAATTGTCAAGTGGGTCGTTTTGGGTCAGGTTGGACCTAAACACAACCCTCTCTTAATTCCATGATTGACATTAAGTAATCTAGATGTAATTTAATATAGAAATTGAGATTTTAAATTCGCAGATTATTCCTAAATCTTATTTACCTGTTTAGAACATAAATTCTCATGAGCATAAATCTACTTGCTAAGCTGGAGAAGAACAATGATAATAAGGGTATTGGCTTCCAATTTAGTTTGATTAATTAAAAATGGGAACACAAGCATAAATGGTATCTTCTCCAACTTTGTTTGGAGTAATAAGATAGAAGAAGGGATAAGCAACTAATGCAAAAACCAAGATTCCTTAGGTGGCATGTGGACCATTGAGCAAAGATGACCATTAAATTGAGGTTTTTGGAATCAACAAAAAAGAACAAAATTTATAATCCACCAATTTAACCCATATGAGCTACAAAAAGCAGTGATTCTCTTTGAAATTTAGAAAAGAAAAGGTCCTATTCCATTCCAAGAATCTTACCAATAACAAAGCTCACTTATTACGCTATTAGTGGAATAACAAAATGAATTAAACTTAGGTTAAAAAATTATTTCTGGTGCATTTGTTAGGTCAAAGACTTGCCTTTATATTCTACCATGGTGGCCTTCTCTTGTTCCCTTAAAGGAAATGAATGATTCTTGTCTTAGAACACAAAGGAACATTTTGAAAAGGGTATTTTTGAATTATAATAATTCACCTTTATTTGACTAAAGCCTATTTTCTTAACTTTAATCAAAGATAATAATAATTATTGAGGCTAGTCAATTTGACTGATTAAATGTTTTTATTTTAGTTTGGACTATAAATATATGAGAAAAAAAAAGAAAAAGTAGTGAGTGATTGCACATTTTGGTGTTTGTGCTGTTGTCTTATGGTTTGGACCAAAGGGATTTGTATGAAAGGTGTACAAAAGATACTATTCTATATATTCTTTAAGAGTTCTTAATAAAAAGTGATTTCATGTTTATTATCATAATTAGTATGCATTATGCTAAAATAGCATGTTGAAAGAGCATTTGGTTCATCACATTTTCCATCCTCTCAAACTCATCATAAAACAAATTAATTCATAGAACAACTGTATATTGCAAAAAATTGCAATTTTGATGGAATAGTTCTGCCAACTAATTCAACCCATTGTATTTTTCATCTCGTCTTTTTTTAATTTTAAATTTTATTGATTACAATTATTAAGTGATTGGTAAGTTTTTTAATTAGTAGCTATATGGTTGGACATGAGCCTCAATAGAAATTACAATTTTAATTAAGCCATCATGTCCTATTCCATCCCATTATTCATAATGGAATGACACAATTTCATGTTCACGGTACAAACGGGATAAATAATAATCCATATTTTGAAAACTAGAATAAAATATTTCTTTTCAAAAATTAATCAGAAGTTGATATCTTTTAATAAATTATTATAAATTACTTTGTTAATTATATATGTGTAAATAAACTTGTAAACACATGTGATTAATGTTTATATATATTTTTTAAGATTTATATTTTCAATGAATATTAAAAGAAATTAAAATAAAAATTACTTTTACAGAATTTAAAAGTTTAAATAAAATAATTTTAGTAATTTAATAAATTGTTTTAGAATTTTGATTCTCAAAAGAGAATGCAAAATTTTTGTTAGGATAGTTTTGTACCAATAAAAAAATTGGATAAGAAATTAATTAAGAGATTAAGAAGTTAAAATAGAATCTTAAAAAAAAAATACATATTAAATGTTTGTAATATAATTGTGTGAATGGTACTTATGGATTATGACTTGACTTATCGATCCAAATTCTGAAATTGTTCTTCATTTTCTAGTCTTACAATGGAACCCTTTCTGAATCCAAAAGGCCAAATTTAATATTAAAAAAAATTGGTGTACGACACAAAGGAGATTCCAAATTGCACAACTCCACAAAACTGTGTCAATCAGGAAGACTTCTCTGCATTTCGATTTCCCAATTTTAGTCCTCACTAATTCTGGAATAAATAACAAATTTTTATTTTTATCTTTATAATTATAATTTTCTAATATAAAATTAACAATAAAGTATATACAATCAACATATGTAAATACACATCTATAAATTATATACATCTCCATTCACATTGGAGACGGTAATGCAGGTGGATAGTAACAAAATACACATTAATAAAACGCTATCTTCACGTATGTTTAAAAAATTATTTTTTCTCACAGAATCAACCTCATATCGCGGTAATATATTCAAAATAGTTTAGATATCCATTTACTTAAATTAATGAAAAATTACATCTTCTCCTAACAAGGCATATACCAAAATGATACTCTTCCAACAATCAGTCTAACGGTACCTAAATCTTTAGTAAGAAATAGTCAAAAGGTCTTGAACATGCAAAAGAACGATGACAACAATAAAGTTGCTAAATCGATAATCTCTTTTTCTAGTCGACGAATGGTGGCAACCTCGACCTCAAAAAATTCACCTTTGCTTGAACTTTCATTTGGTTGGCCTCGAATCGGCCGTCCGAGGATTGAAAACTCTTGCAAATACTGGTTGAAGATTCAGAGTCATGTTTAACCCGAATGTTGACTAACCTTCTTCTCTCTTCTAGCCACCGTTAAGGTAGTTATGATGCCAATAGAGGTCACTATTGCTTGAGCTGGCAATTGGTGATGCCAACTTGCCAGTTCCGACAGTGTGAAAGTGGCTGATTGTGGTACAAGAAACCTCTATTTTTCATCTATTTTAGTTTCTCGATTTTAATTTTTGTGTTTTAATAATAATAATAATAATAATAATAATAATAATAATAATAATAATAATAATAATAATAATAATTTTGAGTAAAGGTTAAAATTGTAAAAGCATAAAAATGAGTTATATGGGAAAAAATTATGTGATATTTAGTCAAATCGAATTTCAAAATTTTTCTATATAATTTCCTTTTTTATTTTTTCAATAAAAAGTACATATTAAAATTTATTTATGTATTAATTAATAAAAGAAAAGCAAATATGAGCAATATCCGAGTTAAACCGAGTCGAGTGGGGTGAGTCAACAAACCAGTAAAAATACGTGAAAATGAAAATTAAAATGGTAGATAATATATGCGACGACGCGATATAGATTTTTATAATCCGAAAAACCCAAAACAGAATCTTCGCGTTGCTTAGTATTTTCCTTTCCACACTCTCTCCAATTCTCTAATTTTGATTTTCAAAAGAAAATAAAAATAAAATATAAATTAAAAATTAAAAAACACTTCTTCTCTCTCACACTACAATTACATTGATTAATGGGAATTTTCTCTATATATATGCAGATCTCACCATTTCTCTATCTCTCCTTTGTTTCATTTCACACTTCCATTTTCCATTAACGAAGAACCCAGAAGAAGAAACGAACAAGGAAAGGAATAGAGAATCTGAGAGATCATAATTTATATATATAATCTTAGAAATGGGTTCGATTCCACCTCAACTCAGCTTGGATTTTAGGCCAACTTATGTCCCCAAAACGATCACTGATTTTCTCAAGGAGGTTTCGATGATCGGAGATGTTTCGGAAAAGGTTTCGAAACTTGATGGTTTTGTCAAGGGATTGGAAGAGGAAATGAAGAAGATCGATGCGTTTAAACGCGAGCTTCCTCTCTGCATGCTTCTTTTAAACGATGGTTGGTTTTTTTTTTTTTTTTTCTTAATTTATATTTATTTTTAAAAATGATTTTTAAGAAATATTTGATTGGTGACTTTTATTATATTTTGATTTTGATCTTTGCTTCTGTGGAGGGAGAAAGTATTGAAAATGGGTTTTCAATTTTTTTTCTCGAATTTTGATTGTTGATGTTATGATGCTAATATTAGGCTTTTCTTCATGGTTATGTTGCAGCAATTCTGTTTTTGAAAGCAGAGTCAATACAATGTACAACATCAAATAATAAGCCAGTTTTGGAGGAATTTATTCCATTGAAGAAGAGTGTTGATGATAACGAGGAAGATGAAGAAGAAGATGAAGCAGAAAGTCTAATAAAAAAAGAAAAAGACTCTAAAGACAAGAAAAATTGGATGAGCTCTGTTCAGTTATGGAATACTAATGAACATTCTTCTTCTACAGATTACACCTTTGATCAAAAACAGAATTTTAAACTAGAATATAAGGTATGACGTAAACAACAACATACTAAACATTTATATAATGAACTGATTTGATTTGGGTTTTTTATTGTGTAATCAAAAAGATGGGATACGCAAATTGATCTGATCATTTGTTTTGTTGTTTTATTATTTGAATTGAACAGACATGTAGGAAAGTAAATCAGTTCGCAAGTGAGGATATATTTAAAAGCAGAAATGCAGCAAAAGCGTTTATGCCCTTTAAGAGTTACCCTGGTTTGTCAAGAAAGGAAGATGTTCATAATACCAATCATAATTATAATAGTGAGGAACTATCAGTTCCTGGTCTTTCTCTTTTAACCCCTGGAATCAAGAACTTGAGAGAAGAATCTGGCTGTACAAGTTCAAGAACCAATTGTAGTAGAGCAGTTTCTTCTTCTGCCCCTAACCCTCAATCAAATTTACGAAATGGACCAAATCCATCGCAGCAACAGACTGCTAGGAAGCAGCGGAGGTGTTGGTCCCCAGATTTGCATCGCCGGTTTGTCAATGCTTTACAACAACTAGGAGGCTCTCAAGGTTAGCACATGATACTAAATTTGATTCCGTTTGAAACTTTTATGCACTTGAGTATGAGATTCTGGATACTTTTACAGTGTAGAATTGATAGGTTTGCTCAATTATGAATTAGGGGATACTATGTGCAACATGTGGATGATGAAGACTAGTTATAGAGATAGAAAGTTTGGTTTAAATATTGGTTATAAGATGATGAAGTTTTTAATTTTATTTCTATTTGGCTTAGAAACAAGGAATAAGATATGATGAAACCAATTGGAATGGGAAAGATTTAATGAATCGAGTCAAATTGTTTGATCTTTGGAAGCTTATTGGCACTTTGAATGTATTGTATTATGTTAAAGAATCTAAATTGGTTTTTATGGTATTTTTTGCAGCTGCTACTCCAAAGCAGATTAGAGAACTAATGCAAGTTGAAGGCTTGACCAATGATGAAGTTAAGAGTCATTTACAAGTGAGTGTTCAATTTTCATTGCTCTCTAAAAAAGCTTAAATTGCTCAAGTTTTCTCTAAAATTAATGGAAGATCTACATTATCATTACAGAAATACCGACTGCATACACGTAGAATGCTAAATGCTACAGCTACCTCCGCAAACCAATCTGTAGTTGTTTTGGGAGGTTTGTGGATGTCCCAAGACCATCAGTACGGAGACTCTTTGAAGGCTACAAGTTCGCAGTCTGGATCACCTCAGGGTCCCCTGCAGTTGGCAGGAAACACCGGAGGAACCTCTACTACAGGAGGTGATAGCATGGAAGATGATGAAGATGCCAAATCTGAAGGTTATAGCTGGAAAAGTCATATTCACAGATCAGGAAAAGATGATGTATAGAAGAGAGTATTTATTCACCATGAATTTTGCAGATAAAATTATACTACTACATGGGAAGGATTATATGAGTTAAAGAAAAAATAATACTACGAAATTTTTTATATAATTGGGGGAGTGAGTGAGAGAGGATGTAAAATTTTGCAGGATTAGCTTTCATTATGGCTTGAAATTGAGTTTTTGTATTATCTCGGAATTGATATAAGAAATTCAGATATCCATCTTTGCATGGAAAAGATACAAGAGGAGCTTTTTTCCACTGTCATTCTATTTATTTTTCTTCGAAATGAATGCAGATGGAACCCAAGTAAGTAGTGTGCGAAGGCGAGGGAGGGGTGCTAAGGGGAGCAAGCAACTAACATGCTATGGGTTTATTAGATTAGATGAGAATGGTTTCTTGGAGCAGTGGGACAAGTTAAGCTTAGAAGTTGTTGGTCTTGGATTTGCTTTAGGAGAAAAAGAAGAAAGTTGGTAGAATTGTGATGAGGAAAAGCATATTAAGAATAAGAAAATTCTGAAAACTTTACAACTGGAATTTGAATTTTATCCTAAGATTCCCTGCAAGTCTTTTTGTAGTTTCTTGGCGTCTCCATGAGCATTTTATATTATGGGATCATATTTTCTTCTTTCTACACCCCCCCCAAAAAAAAAAAGGCATTCTTGTAATTTCCTTACCATCCAAAATAGGATGCTATGCTATGCAAAATATCCATATCCTGTGGAGTCACCTTCCTTTAAGATTATGAAATGAACACCTTTTTTAATTATAATTCAACCTCCCTCCGATGCAAATTCAATACACAATACTCTAACTACCCAAATTTATTATTTATAGAATTCTGCAATTTTATTAATTATTATTTGTGTATAATATTTTATAAAAAAAAAAATTTAAAGATATTTACACATTCAAATATCATTTCAATATATCATTGAATAAAACTATATATTTTTAATCAGTTATATTTTTGTTGTTACTAATAGTTCACAAAATAAATAAAATAATAATTTATGATAATAAAATTTAAAATTAATAATCTAAATTATTAAAAATTAGAAAAATTCTCAATTTTCATATAGACACATTGTAATATTTTAATTCTTTTAAAATATATTTTTTTAAATCAAAGAAAACATTTTTAATTGAATATGTATGATGGTGAATGAAGATTTAGGTAGATAGGATCCAAAGTTGTGTTTGTTTCTAAATTCAATGTCTCTCTAGTCTTAATTATAGGATTCTTGTTTAAGGTCCATGTTAATAATATTTATTAGGATAGACATAAAAACCAAATTATTATTGATTTAGAAAGAGACAATTGAAGATCCATACTTGCCTCGTCACAATATTTTGGAGGGCTTCTTCTCATTGTTTCTAATCTCAAATTATTCTTTTTTTTTTTTATAATTTATAACAAATATGATAAGATAAACAAATCAAGAAACGCTCTTTCTTCATTTAGTAATACCAAATTTAACAGCTTATTCTTCAAATTTATCTCACCAACTCTGAATCTGACCTTTTGCCTAATTTCACATTTTATATACATTAAGGATGGAAAGATTACAAAAATTAAATAAGCATTAATAGTATTTTCTGTATACAATTTCTTTAAATAACTTAAATATATTATTACAAATATTTCTTAAATATATAAATAAAATTAGTAATAGATAAGATATTTAAATATTGATTGAATAAATGTGATTTGTAAATAAGTTGTAAATAAAAAAGGGTTTCACCTAACCCAGTAGTATCCCACTAATTATTATTTGTAAAAAATAAAAATAAAAATAAATATCTAAAACACAATCAGTTGGTGAAGGCATGACAAAACAGTCACTCTCACAAACAAAATAATAGAGAGAATCTTACAGACATGATATATAATGCAAGAGAAGAGCCCACTTTGACAGCCCTCACTTTTTATAATTAAAATGGGTATAATTTTTGTTGTGAACTCCTTCTAATTAAAATCAACAATCTTAATTAATTAGTTAAGCAATTGATTAATTACCTGATTGGATTTTGAAATCTAAAAGAGACTTGTTTATTTATTTATCTTGGAATAGAAGATAGCTAATAATGGAGAATAGAATATGTGCAGGGAAGCATATCCACATGGCAAATAAAAATAATAAAAATTTGGTCCTACCATACAAACAATATTCCTATTGAAGATTCCTTCAAAGACCAGCCATTAGCCATACTATTATTATCCTTTTCATAGCTTCGTTATTATTATTATTAGCAACCTTTCAAATGGAAGGAAGCTACCAAAATGCCAACCTATGCACTAATTATACAATTTCCCCCCCAAAAAAAAAAAGAAAAAGAAAATCATTAGATATAAACTTATCCTTTCTACTATTTCCTAGTTTCTACATAATACATTTTTCATTTTTATTAATTCAATAGTTGAATTATGTAAACCTTGACTACATACACCATAGATAAGTCTGCTATCTCATAATTCTATAGGTCCCTTAAATACTATCGTATCAAAATTTGCTAATGCATGCCAATTTATTCAAGACTAACAAATGCATTTGATCCATGAGATTACATTATGTAATTATTAGCTTAAACAACATATTATTTGATTATTATTTAAATAGTAATAATTTATCACAATTGTGCTTTTTTACTCATGGGATGGGTCCTAAAAAAATGAAACAAGTGTGTAGAATATGTTCCAAATGAATTTAAATCTCATAGTAGCTCTCAAGAAAGCTGAAATTTTATCATATCAAACAGGCAGACAATATGAGTTTATTCATACTTTTATCCCTTCCACTTTCCATTTTAAGCATTGTAGGTATCAAGAATGCCCTTTATTTAGCCCTAAATGTTCTTTTTTTTTTTTTTTTTGACCTTTTATTAAACAAGAACAAGAATGAACGTAAAAATTAACTAGAAGCTTATGATTATTATTGCTAATGACCACTAAAACATAAAGGTGGAATTTTGATTGGGCGGCTTCGGCTTTTGATTAGTGTCCCAAGTTTTATGTAACTTTGATAGACTTAATATATATATATATATATTGTTTTAAGTTGGGTATTGATGATGAATTTGGACAAGCATGGCTTTCAAAATCTTAGTTTGAATGATTATAGTTATAGTCTCTCTATTGTAAAGTAATTTTTAGTTTTCATATTATGTGTAAGAGTTAATCACAATGGTAAACATTGATTAAATTGAAAACAATTAATGAATTCTGTATTAGCATGATTTTATATTTATATCTTATTCTGATTAATTGGTGAATAAATTTTATTAATTATGTGAATGTGATAATGAATTTGATGGCAACATGGGAATTGACATAACATGGTTTTAGATTTGGCATCACAATTTTATGTCATGAATTTATAGTTGATTAGTTACATTTCCTGCAACTTTGAATTTTAAAATTTATTTGAAATTAGATATACATGTAATTACAAATTGTTTTACAGTTTTGAGTTAAGATTTTCATTTCATGTGCTATATGAAGAGAATTAAACCTTGTTTAAGGCTACATAAATAGTTCATATAAAATTGTATCAACAATGGCAATTAGGTGAAACTGGTCTACCATGTGATTCAATTCTTTTTTTTTTTTTCCTTTTTCTTTCTTCAATTAGTACTACAGTAAGAGAATAATTAAACAAATATTATAAAACCATTTTGTTTATATCCAATTTATCATTTGCTTATATTTTATTTATACTCTTATTGTCATTTCGAATTTATTTTAAGACTTACATTTTATTTAATTATTGTTTATTTTTTGCTTGCTTATTGTTGTGTTATAAAAAAAAAAAAAAAAACAATATTTTTTTTGTTTATAATTGTTTAAATTTTGTTTAACATGAGATTATGTATTCATGTTTTGATTCTTTTCCCCAAAGGTTTGCAAATGAGATTGTTGATAAACTTGCTAAGGTATCTCATTTTGACTTAGATGTAATGTTGTTGTTTTCTATTCCTCTTATTGTGGTTGCTGATTTTCTCTCAAGTTAATAGAAATTACTTTATTTCTTCAAGAAACAAAATAATCTAATCTGTTCTTGTTTAATATAATAATAGTTTATAAATGAATTTTAAACAAGTGTTAAATAAATAAATGATTTGCTATTGTATCGAATGTTAGGTAGATGAAGTTATTTCAATCTAGTTACTTTATTAGTTTTAGCAAGGGGTGATTGATATAACTGTTTATTTTTTTGTTTATTTACTTTTTCCTGGCTCTTAAGAAGAGTTTGTTTATAACTTGTTTAAGTTTAATTTAACATGTTCATGTGTAATATAACATTTCATAAATAAGTTTTAAACAAGTGTTAAATGAATATAAAAAATTATTGTTGTATTAGGAATCTGTTTTGAAGCTCGGCATTGATCTTGGAAGGTAGGTTAAGGTCAAGGGGTAGTAGACTTTCCAAAGAGTATGTTTACTCTTTTTGATGTTAGTTAAGTAATTTAGGAAAACAAACTTTGATTGGTACGTAATTTACACAATCATATAGTGCACCATAAATTTCATATATCTTCTTTAAAGATGTCTTTAGTTTGAATTTTCTATATAAAATATATTTTAAACCTTTTATAAACACACTTTAAATTGAATTTTCTTTAGATTTTATATTGTTTGTAACTTTCCAACAAATTTTGGTTTGAGTCTTTAATATTTTACTGAAGTTTGAGTTGGACTTCCAGTTTGATTCAAACTTCAAATTGAAATTCGAGTTTGGTTCGTTGAATATTCGATAGATTCAAGTTCAGGTCTAAGAATTGGTGTGTTAGTTTGATTTGAAATGAGCCTGTTCAATTCAAAATAGAATTTGAAATATTCAATAGTTCGAGTTTGACTTGAGAATCCGGTTGATTTCTCCAATTTCATTGCCTAATTGCTAAACAATATAGGTGTGTAATTATTTGTCCAATAGTTTGCAAACCCATATTTTAATTCGAGTTTGGTTTGTTTAATATTCAAACTCGAAAGTTCAATTGAATTTTAGTTCATTTCAAATCAAATTTGACTTAAATCAAGATTTCTCAAATATCATGGAAATAGTTTTATTTATTTGTAGCCTATTCATAGAATATATAAGGTACATTAGCCTTTTAGAAAAATATAATTTTTTATAATTAAAATAAAATATAATAAATAATAAATCTCATTATTGTTTTTAATTCAAATGTGGAATTCAATCTATAGAACAGATAATAGGGAGCGATTTTTTCTAACCAATACATTCATGATGTAAAATCGTGAAAAACAACACATCGCACTAACTACTAAGATAAGTTACTCAATTCTAATAAATCTCATTATTGTTAATGAGAATTACGGTCTAACTTGATTTAAAATACTATCGATCCAAATTGAAATTGTAATTTAAGTAGAATTTTGGAATATGAAGATAAAAATGAAATGTATGTTGTAAAAATTTGGTATATGGAATGAGATCTAATAATAAAATTCAGAATTAAATTTTATTTTCATATTCAAAATTTAAATTATATAATTAATAATACAATATTTAAATAAAATAATATAAATCTTAAAATATTATGTAATTTTATAATGAAGCAATTATATAAAATACTTTATTAATTGTATTCTATTTTTAAATTTAATGATCATCTAAAATATATTAAAATTAAATATTATATTAAACATTTAAATTCGCAAAATATTTCAATGATATGAAATGGAATTTTGATTGCTGAAATATTATGGAATGAAATAGAATTGGAATTGGGCAATTGCAGATCAAATTACACCACTAATGAGAATGATAATTATAAGTAAATTTTTTTAAAAAAAGGACAAATTTAGTATAAATAATGAAATCAGGTGGATAACACCTGATAACGATAAGAATGTGTTTACATTTTGAACATGTGGAGATTATCAAACCTCAAATAACTGGTCAAACCCCACAAGCAACGGTCTTTGTAATAAATATAATATATTCTGAATTTGCGCGCCAAATTAGGATTCAATATCTGGAAACAGTTACTAAACTTCAGGGATGGAGAGAGAGAAAAGAGTTTTACAAGATACAAACTACCATTTCTTTCAATCCCAACATTTTTCAGATTTCTCCATCAATCCAACCACACAAAAAGAAAAATAATCTAATTGTAATCAGAATCATGGCTCAATCACAACCTGTTAGCAAGATTAAAGAACAGCAACAGCGAGAGGAAGAAGGAGCTATAATTGCCCATCATCATCTTCACCATCAACAAATTCAAATCAAGGAATCATCAAAATCTGGATCAAATACGCCCCCCAATGAGAGTAATAGTAGCAGTAGTAGTAGCAGCAGTGCCTCCTTCAAATTCAATGCTCAAGCACCTGAATTTGTCCCCAGATCGCATTCCCCCACCGTCACCGCCGCTGCTTCCGCTGCCACCGGCGCCCAGACCCAGATGCCCATTTCTGGTTATTTCTATCCCTTTTTTCATTATCTTGGTGCCACTACTGGATCTGATTGGTTCATTCTTGGAGAACAAGACCCACATGCTTTTTTGGTCTCTAATCCTAACCTTACTTTGCCCAATTCCTCTAATAAGACTACTCTTCTTACTGATGATCTTCGCCAAAAGATCCTCAAACAGGTTTCCTCTTACTATAATTTTAGTTTGTTCTCTCTTCTAAATTTATTAACCCCATTTCCTGTTTTAGGCCTTTTGATTTTGGATCTTGTTCTCTTGAATATAGGCGTAATCATAGAGACTGGATTGCTTTTGATTTGGGTTATCATACTTTAGAGGCAAAAATTTATTATGATATTTTGGAATTGGGAAATTATGAGAATGAGATAGCTGTTTGATCATGTTTATCATATATGGATTAATTCCTTGTAGGATTAAGATAATATGGTTGAAATTGAAAAAACTCATTTTGATCAAGATTATCTGATAATGTATTCAGGGAAATGTGTTTGGGTATGGATGAATTTGAACATAACAAGATCCTGTAAAGTTTCCCATTCATCGAATTTCCTATGTGTTCTAGACATTTTGATGCTTACCATTATAAAATTATAACATTTCCTTGTATTTGAGAATTAAACATGAAAATTATATCCTCAAGAATGAATAAAGAATGAGAATGAATTGATTATATGTTGTGAATCTAAATAAATTTTTATTTATCAATCAGGTGGAGTATCAGTTCAGTGACATGAGTCTTCTTGCAAATGAATCCATGTCCAAACACATCAGTAAAGATCCTGAAGGATATGGTAAGAATTATTGGAGTATTTATATAATTTATGATCCTGTAACTTGTGATATTTACAAATTTTTTTTGTGTGTTCCCCTCAATCACAGTACCCATATCCGTAATCGCTTCCACAAAGAAAATGAAATCTCTTGTGAACAATAACCATTTGCTTGCCCAAGCACTTCACTCCTCTTTAAAACTTGTGAGTTCTCAGCATCAAACCACACAATATCTTGTTTTTTTCTTTTTAACCAAATCATCATTCTAATCCCTAATATTTACAAATTTTTTTTTTGTGTTGGCTTCTGCTTTAAGGTTGTTAGTGAAGATGGCAAGAAAGTTAAACGTAAAATCCCTTTTACTGAGAAAGACAGAGAAGATTTGCAGGTGAACTTTTCCTTCTCTTTTTCAATTAAAGATTTAAAATGCTGATTTGATACCCCTTTTTTTTGCTGAATTTGTTTTCATTTTGCAGTCTCGTACAGTTGTGGTGGAGAATTTGCCTGAAGATCACTCTCATCAGAATCTTGAGAAAATATTTAGTGTTGTTGGAAGGTTAAAATCTATAGCTTTATATATACATATATATTTCTGGGTTCAAGTCTTCTTTATAGTATATATAACTTATTTGCGTGTTGCAAATTATATAACTTGTTTCAATAAGCAGTGTAAAAACCATCAGAATATGTCATCCCCAAGAGTCCAACACTTCGCGTGCTAAGAGCGATTTCTTCATGAGCAACAAGGTATTGATCATGAATAGTAATCCTGTTTTTGCTTCTGAAGCAAGGGTTATTGTAATACTTTGTGTTTTGCTTCTGAAGCTGCATGCACTAGTAGAGTTTGAGTGTCCAGAAACAGCAGAGAAAGCAGCTGAGAAGTTGAATGATGAAAGGAATTGGAGGAAAGGACTGCGAGTCAGGGTGCTTCTCCGATGCTCAGTATGCCTAAACAAAGCTATTATTTCAATTGTGTTCTTTATATATTCTTCTCTTTTAATGTAGGTTTTTAAATGTGAAATTGTCCAGCCAAAATCTGTTCTTAAGAACAGGAAGTCTGAATTTGATGGCCTTTTGGATGATGATGAGCTGCCAGTTCCTGAATCAAATGAAGATTCTTCTCAGTCAAATAATGCAGATTCTGCCACTGAGAGTAATGTATGCAGATCGTTCCATTTATTTCTGTGCAATCAAAAGCATAATTGGTAAGTATTTCTGAAACAATTAGTTTGATGAATATAGATGGAAGAAAATTCAGGAGCAGGAAAGAAAGGATGGGCAAGAAGTCGGAGCAAGGGAAGAGGACGCGGACAAAGCCACGGTGGGCGAGGCCTGCTTGCACCGCCATCGCAATCTGTTACATCTCTGCAATGTGAAGCATCTGCAAAAAATACCACAAGGGGTCCAAGAATGCCTGATGGGACAAGGGGTTTCACCATGGGCCGCGGCAAGCCGCTAAGAGGAACACAGGCTGTTGCTGCTTCTATGTTGGAATAAACATGAGTATTACAATTCTGATTATGATTAGCAGTTATTAAGTTGATTAGTTAATATGAAAGCTGGTTTGCGTCTGGAAAGTGAATAGAAACAAGAATTGGTTGGGTTATGTTATATAAAGTTTAGGCCTTAATAAGTTTTGAGGTGTATAGTACGGTGAACAATATTTGCTCCTGTTTTTGACAATTTTTGGTTTTGGGTTATTATACTTTTTGTATAAACATTTTTGAATAATTAATTTGAGGGATGCATCTCTCTCTCACAGAGTCAACATATTTTGTTTTGTAGGGATTATTACAAATTTCGATTTACTCTAATTATAGTTGATTAACCTTTATATTTAATTATTTATTATTCCGTGTCTTGTATTTAAATTAAACCTTCATACACGATTATCATTTACGACTACATTCCAGGCCTACCAAGTCATTAGATCAGATGGACCTGAAATATTATCATTTTAACCAAATACTATTTTAAACATTGTTAACTACATTAGGGGCTCTACTCTGTGCAGAACCCTACAAAAATTAGAGTATGCCGTTATTGACTGCGAGCACACGGTATTCTTTAGTAAAAGGCGAAAGAATAGTTCGCTTTGTGCTCACAGTGCGGCTGCTTAGTTTGAGCAGAAGGTCGGCTGTATGTTTTTATAGGAGTTCTGTGGTGTGTTGGCTTGTTTCCCTTTGCAATGTGGGATATTTAACACCTTACTCCATTGCTTTAAATATTAGTTTAGGACATAATTATCTATCTATGAAGCACGCACACTATAAAAAATGGACACCGATACTTTTTTTACATATGCTTAACTTAACACTCCACAATGTCATGTTTGTTTTAATTTTTAAAATATTATGTTCATATATACCTTAAAGATATATTTATATATGACATGAAAAAAAAATTGTGCATGTTTGTTATTTCCACGTTTTGCCAATTTTTTCATTCATAGATCTTCATTTTCAATGATAGATGATTCAGACCAATCTCGTGAGTAATAATATAAAACCCACAAGAAAGTGCCATAGCTTATTTTTTTTTTTAAAAAAAAGGGACCAATATATATAATAACTTTTAAATTATGCGCTTGCAATTCTAATAATAATTATGGTAATACAACTAATATTCAATTTAGTTTAGGGTTCTTATTTTTCAAAAAAGAAAACTTGTTTTTGGCAGAGCTCTACCTCTACTATATATTTCTCATTAACGGATTTGCTATTCATAAAAAAAAAAAAAAAAAAAAAGGAGCTATCAAATTCAATTCAAGATAGTCTTGCTAACTTAATCATGCTAAAAAAAATTATGAACTATAATTATGAAGCTCTCCTTTAAGGAGAACCCTCCAAAAATAGGCGTATGCCGCTATTTGCGGCGGGCACACGGTATTCTTTAGTAAAAGGCGAAAGAATAGTTCGCTCTGTGCTCACCGCACGGCTGCGTAATTTGGCAACTAGGTCGGTTGTGAATTACATAGGATTCGTCTGCTGTTGGCTTTCTTTCTCTTTGGCGATGTGGGATTCCCAAACTCACTCACTCCTGTGGGAAATACCCAATTGAGACAACTCTTAGTACTCTCTATTTTAAGTTTTTCATGGGCCTCTCTCAGATCCACAATTCTTTTCTATGCCCTTTTTTAATGTACATGTTTATATCATTTTGTTATATTATTGCAAAATTATAACAAATACCGTACTATTTTATATTTTTAAAATTATTCCACTTAAAAGTGCACATTTACATTTTTAAGCCTTGATGACAATTTTAATTTATATTTAAAATAAATAAAGAAATTTAAAAAAGAATGGCAAAACTTTTACCATAAGTCATTGAAAACCAAATCGTGAGATTCTACCGATACTACTGTCATCGTCGACCTTGCTCACCAAACAAAAGAGCTCGACACAACTGAGTCTATGGACACTACTACCATCGTCAATTGTTGATTGGCTCGTTTGGAATCATGCCCAAAAAGTTTTGACAGCTTAAGTTTTGATCGCTAATTGAACAACTTCTAGCCATTTTCTAGAGACAATGAAGGTACGTTGAACTCTTAGCTTCAATTTTATATAGTTTCTTGACTTTATCGTTGTATTTTGATGGCTAAGAAGACATAACTACAATTTTTTTTGGCGTAATATGATGGAGTTGATAGGAAGTAATATGAACACTTAAGAAAACTATTGTTTTTAAAACCTCATAATCCTATCGATCAAATAGTTTCCAACTCCTCGAGTCGAGAACTTCAAATTGATATACTCATTTGTGTTATTAATTGTTAGAATCGAAATTTAAATTTGTAGGTGAAAAAGTTCATTTTGGTCTTTGCCTAAAGGTCAAAGATATTGTTCATTCCAATCAAGTGAGAGTGCATTCCTTAGCCATTTGATGAATTCCTTCCTCCATTTTATTGATCATTCATACGAATTTGTACAAATTGAATGGCTTTTAGGCAAAACAGTATCTAATATCCTAAACGTAATGTTAGCCTCTTTTTTGGAGTTTAAACAACCTCGACTGCCTTTTAAGCAGGTGTGCCAAAAAAATTGTTTGAACTCTCTTTTAGGAGGTTCAAATCTTTGGCTAGCTAATAGGTTGAATGTGCGCAAACAGCGTGCCAGGTAAGTGGGTACACCAATCGTAGTTTGTGTTCAAATATGACTTCTTGGATTGTGAGTTAGTTTCACAGTAAATGCTTCCCTAAAGAATTCCTAAGATGGTTCAGTGTTTGGATTTGTATTAAATTACGTTTAAATATAACTCAATGGTTTGGTTTTCCTTTTCCAGAATTAAATCAATCGGAGAACGATTAAATTTTTTCTTTCCAGGATCAAATCGACTAGAAGAAAACTTGAATTTATTTTTCTAGAATTAAATCAACCGGAAATGAAGGATAACAAAAAAAATTTGTTTCAGGATTGAAGAGTCGACGAAACAAGTATTGCAAAGTTAATCCGGAGATGCACCTTTGGATGCTTGAGATCTAAATAATAGATACAAAAGATTTGATGAAGTCTGTAATCGTATTTGAGTTTGAATTTGATTTGATTGAATTGTTGTGGTTGTTGATTGGTTGTGTTGTTGGGTCATGGAGTTTTACAATGTACAAAAGTAGCTATTTATACAAAATTGAATAGTAGTTATGGAATTTTTCACTCCAAAACACTTTGTCAGTTACTTCAATTTTCCATGCAGAGCTTTCCACTAGAGCACATTTCACGTTTCGCTTTTATTTCGTTCATATTCTTTGACTACTGCAACCAATCACTTTTAGAAATTATTTCTATCTTGACTAAAACTTTTAACTTTTAGACTCTTGACTTTAACCACTTTAAAAATCGAACATCTAAAGACCCATACCCAAATACCATAATGACTCAATCAACTTACAATCAATTACAAATAAATCTAATTACAATTGAACCTATCCTTGTATCAAATCCAACTAAAATTGAATTGAAAAAAATTTAATTTATGGCACGTATAAGTAACAAAATAGAGGGATTAAAAATATATATATATAATATAACAAGGTTTTGAGCTAAATTTGGAAATTATTCCTAAATTGATGTTATTAAATATAACTCATTTAATTTAACTACATCAAATTTAAATTTATATCTTCATTTAATTTAACTAAATCAAATTTGAATTTGAATTTCTACTTTAAACATTTAATTTTAAGACCAAATTTTTGGTCAACAATAATTAATAATTTCTGTTTTTAAATTTTTTCCTATGTTTTCTTACTTTCCTATTCTAATATTTTTAAAAAAATTAAAATATATTTATTAAAATCATATACAACCTTTATAAAAAAATAAATAAATCAACTAATTACAATTCTTTTAAATAAAATAATTATAATTTATTAGAAATAATTAATTTTTTAATATTAAAAATAATTGATTATATGCATTTATTTTGATCAATATATCTTAAATATAATTTTATTAAATTAAAAGAAAATTCAAATGATAATCCTTATATGGAAAATTATTAAAACAATTTTAATTCATATTGAAATATTTTATTATTCATAAGACAAAATTTTTTATTGATTTAGATT
>CANUEY010541207.1:0-66122 GCA_948099555.1 Croton setiger
CAATAATTAAAAAATATATTATTATTTTTAATATTATAAAAATAATTTTATATATATATATATATATATATATATATATATATATATATATATATATATATATATATATATATATAAAGAAGACACTTATTTGACAAAAGGCTATAAATAAATTATTATATAAAAAAGGCAGAAATAAAATAATAGCAAACGTAATTTTTTTTTATGGATAGTTAGTTATTAGTTTGGTCCACATATAATTAATTAATTAATTAATTAATCCTTATTTAAGCAAGTATTTTACTCTACTAAGTCAGTCATAACCAATAGGTTTGACAATTAGTCAATGAAAACAAGATAAACGAGGGGTAGAATTAAATAAATAACAAATAACAACTATCATTTTGTTTAAGCAAATAATTAACAACTATTATTATGTTTTTATTTATTTTTTTAATGTTCTAAACATGGTATATGCCATGGTCTTATTGGTTGTATTAACGGTTACTTAATAAATTAATCTTAATTTGACCAAAAATTAATTTTTTTTTTAAAAAAAAAAGACTGAAATGGATTAAACTTATATAGTTTAAGGGGCAAAATGGGATTTAGAACTATTTTCTTTTGTTTCGGACCAAACTTTCTAACTAGAAAAACACAGAAGCTCCCACTGTTCTTCTTTCTTTACCGACTCGCCTTATGAATCTGACTTTGATCAGAGAGAGAAAAAGATAGTTTCTTTAGATTAAGCAGAAGAAGCTTTACACCATTAGTACCCACGTATTCATGTAGCAGGTCAGTTATTAGTTTTCATTGCGACAAGTGTTTGTTTTTTGTTTTTCTTTTCTTCGAGGAGGTGAGTGGGTTTTTTTTTTTCTTTAAAGTATTTTTGGTTGGATTTGATGTTCATTTGAGATTAGATCTTTACAATTTTTTGGGTTTAAAGAAATGGGTTTTGGTTTGTTTGTTGTTGGATCTGATTTTTTTTTTTTTTTTTTTGAATTTGGAAGTTATTGGTCTTAGGGTTTTTGATTTTCATGCAAAACAAAAGAAACCCATATTTACAAAGATAAGGTTTTGGATTTAATAAATGTTATATTTATATACCATACTCTATATTTGAATTAGGTGTTCTTTTGTTTTTAGAGATCTCAAGCAAAAAAAATTAAAAAGTGATTATCAATAAGCTATATATTTATTAATTTATATATACTACTACTAGTCTAGCTTCCTTTGATGTGTTCTTGTCGGTTTCTGATTGAAACCAGTCTCATAGGTGATTTGTGACAATACATACAGACAGAGCACCATCTTTTAATTAATTTCACTTTCTCTCTTTCTTTCTTTCTTTCCTCATCGGTTCTTGATTTTTTTTTTCCCTTTTGGTTTTTCTTGTTCTAGTTTCAAGCATCAAACATGGCAAATCGCTGGTGGACAGGAAATGTTGGTACAAGAAGTATTGATCCAAGAAGAGAGCAAGATTTCATTGACAATACTACTAAAACAGCCTCCGTCGCCGCAGCCGGCGGAGGAACCACCACTCCTATTCAAGAAGAACAAGAAGATAGCAGAGACAACAATAATCAAGATTCAGAAGATCCTAATAATACAGCTCTTGAAACTTTTGAACCAACCGGTGGTGGAAGCTCATCATCATCTCGTAGACCAAGAGGCCGACCGCCCGGTTCAAAAAACAAACCGAAACCACCCATTGTTATAACTAAAGAAAGCCCTAATTCTCTCCGTAGCCATGTTCTTGAAATCAGCTCCGGCAGTGATATTTCAGAAAGCATTTCTAATTTCGCTCAACGTCGCCATCGTGGAGTTTCGATTTTAAGTGGAAGTGGGATTGTAACTAATGTAACTCTCCGACAACCAGCAGCACCAGGTGGGGTTATTACTCTTCATGGAAGATTTGAAATTTTATCTTTATCCGGCTCATTTTTGCCTGCTCCGTCGCCTCCCGGTGCAACAGGGCTGACGGTTTATTTAGCCGGTGGACAAGGTCAGGTGGTCGGAGGGACAGTGGTGGGACAGTTAGTCGCTGCAGGACCAGTTATGGTTATAGCAGCGACATTTAGTAATGCTACTTATGAAAGATTGCCACTAGAGGAACAAGATCAAGAAGGGAATAATGCTACTGCTGTTGGCGGCGGCGGTGGTGCTGGGAGTAGTGGTAGTGGTGAAAGTGGCGGTGCTGCTGCTGCTGCTGGTGGTAATAATAATTCAGGGTCTCAATCATCTCAGGCAGCAGTAGGAGAAGGTGGTTCTATGCCAATTTTCAACTTGCCTCCTAATTTATTACCCAACGGGCAAATGCCACATGAGGTTTTTTGGGGTCCTCCTCCTAGACCACCTCCTCCTTTTTGAGCTCTTAATCTTATTATTATTAGTTCTTTTTTTTTTTTTTTAAATTAACTGACTTAAAAATGTAGTTCATGTCATCATATGTGCAAAAAATGTTCTTCCCGGGCAAATTTTCATGTAAGAAAAGAGCTAAGGAAAGGTAGGATCTTTTTTTTTTTAGTTCTTGTGAAAAAAAAAAGAAGAGAAATTGCAGATCCAATCGGTTTATTTGTGTTTAAAACTTGAGAATCATCTCTATATTTCCTCTCTAATCAACCCTTTTTTCTATTATTTCTGCAAGAATTTTTTTTTTTAATGTTTGTAGGAACACAGAATCATATACTCAAGAATATATGGCAAGAATCAGAAAACAAAGACAGTTCTTTTCCTTTCATGGTAAGTTAGTGAGATCCTGCTTTTATTTTGTTCATGTAATAAGGCAAAAAGAAAATATATATATATATATATATATATATATATATATATATAAGGCATCTTGCGAGTACTTAGGGTCCCGGAAGGCCAGTGGATAATCAGAAAATTTCATACTAAGTTTGCTACTTTAGATATGGATGGTGGGGTTGATATATAGTATATTCTTGACCTTGCCTTAAATTCATATATTTTTAGTACCTAAAATGAGGTGGTGGTTGGTTTGGTTCCCTCCCTTTAATAAGTTGATTTTGATACTTTACACCTGCAGATTTTTTTGTACTCTCTATTTGACAGAATGGCCCAATTTTGGGTTTGTAGTACCCTTTTCAAAGCAAATAAAACACAAGTACTACTATTTTAAGCATCTTTTATTATAACTGTATAATGCTTTAGTCCTATTCAGCAACATCTCCTTGTCTATGTCCTTAATTTAGGTAAAATTTATGCTTTCTCTTGCCACTTGGCTAACATTTTTGTATGTTAGCAAATCTGGTAATTCTTTTAGATTTAATTATGTTTAACTAGCTGTTAATGATACTAATAAATGTATGTTTGTTTTAAGTAATTAGGTTCATTTTGATTAATTTCTTTTGTTAATTAAGATAAGATTCTGTGATGATAACAAATCTACTTATTGGGTATTGAAAAGATGTTTTTATTTTTTTTTTACTGTAATTGTGGTTGATGATGTTGGATTTAAGACTGGTTAGTAGTTACTGACAGTTAATAAGATGCTTGCCAGGTAGTTATACTAGACATTTACTAGAAACTATGAGGTCATAACAGTTTAAATAGTTACAAGTTGGATTCTGATTATTATATTTAGTTTTATATTAAATTTTCTTCTTTGAATTTCACTTTGCTTCTAAATACCTGGTTACGAGGGTCGATTAATCTGATTTGATTCGAGCTTCTAGATACCTGATTATGAGGGTCGATTAATTTGATTTGATTCAGGTAAATATTGTTAAGTTTATAATAGAAGTTAGTATTTTATTCTCGAAAGGTTTGTATATTTATAAAGTTTGGTTATGGTAGATTTGGATAAGTTGCAGAAAGGACTTTTGGGAGATATATATTTGTCCATTTACTGGTTTTAGGTCAAAGTTAGTTAGATATTTTTCAAGGTAGTGGATAGATTTTGACAGAAATCAACAACTGTATTCACTTTGGGATTATATAGTCTGAAAATCTCAACTTGTTGGATAGATTCAGTTTCATTGCTATTTCCTCTTAAAACGTATAGAAAAACAAGAATTTCATCAATGCTTTTGTACTTGAGCTGCTAATAAGTCAATACCCTCTCTTCTTATTTCACACAATCCGGAATTAGATGCACTTGCCGCTAGATTAAGCTTTTCTCGCTATTTGCTAGCTAGAAACATGAATCCCAAAATACAATCTAAAAGACCAAAACCATGAATATTAAATTTGGATCTTAAATCATGATTGGAGTTAACTTCAATGAAGAAGATTTAAGTGCCAAAGAGTAGATTTTTGAATTGACTCAGACTTTCAATCTTTGACTTCTGAGAAATGTTTTGAACTTGATTTCTATGTTGTGTGACGATCATGAACAGAAGCGAGAGTTACATATCCCTATTGAAGCCTTGATTCACTCTCGAATTGTTTTGAAGAACATTGTTGACTATCATCATCATAGGATGATGCATTATTTTTATTAGGTTAAAAATATTTTAATTTTGAGAGACTATATTTTATATTATGTTAAATCATTGACATCAATCAAATATTTTAAAATATAGTAATAAAATTTGTATTTATTGTTTTTTTATTTTATTATAATCTAAATTTTTAATATAATAAAAATTAATTAATTTTTTTAAAAAATATATGTATTTTATTTATAATTCTGTACATTAATATGATAAAATAAATATATAACAGAATATTGTGAACTACACATAAATAATATTTTTTTATAGAACACAATTTTGATCCCCATAATATGTTATTGAGTCCTTGAAAATTTCGTATAATATGTCTCTTCCATTTTTCCATTAATTTTGTTGAAAAGTTATAATTTGATGATATTAAATTTTATTTTAATCATTTGATTATAAAATATTTATATTTCAAATATTTTTTAATTTTATCAAAATTTAAAATTAAAACTTATTAATATTAAAATGCTATTATTATTATTATTATTATTATTATTATTATTATTATTATTATTATTATTATTATTATTATTATTATCTTCTTTCTTCCCTCACTCCTCCTCCACCATGACCACCATCCTAATCAGCAGCAAAACATAAAAATGAAAAATGAAAAGCAAAAAGTTTTATTATTATTATTTTTGTTAAAGATGGGAATTAAGTGTAATTAGCAAACAAATGGAAAATAATTTAAAAAAAAATAAAAAAGCGTAAAAACAGAAATGGAAAATAATTAAAAAAAAATAAAGAAAGCATGCAAACAGAAATGAAGAACAGAAATAGAGGGAGAGGAAAGAGAAAGTAAAACGTCGGAATCCCAGCGGCAGTAGCTCTTCCACCACTTGTCAGCCCTTCACGACGCGCCCACCGTTCTCTTCTCCCTACGAGCTTGACAGTACTGGCATGGTTGCGAGATTCTGAGGGAGCTAGTCAGATGCACAGGTGAATGATTTCTTGTTTTTTGGCTAAAATATCTTCGACATAGAATCAGGTTGAACGAACAATGCAATCAAAATAGAAAAAAATAAAAATAAAACTAAAGAACGTTCGAATTCATATTCAATTCAGGTTAAAAAAAGAGAGAAGAATTTTAATATTTTAATGACACATTTTAATTAAAAACAATGAAGAAGTTCGACCGACAGAAAACAAAGCGGTAGTTCCCGTCAATTTTAGTGATAGCTAGACATTCCGACGCCGATAAAACCTCCTGTTGTCTCTTTCGCGACTTAAACTCCTAATCCTGATGAGATTGAAAACTGGAGATGGAAAGAATTTGAGATTTAGAGAGAGAGCGGTAGATTGGAAAGTAGAAGAATGGGAAAGCTCTAACAATGAAGTGATTCTTGAGATATTTCCATTAATATCACAAGTCAATGAAAAATTCTTCACTAAATTATCAGAAATCTTTGAGCGATGTTCGACACGAAATAGATTGTCAAAAAATGTTACTAAGCAAATTCTAAATCTACATGTTAGGCTCTTCTTCCACCGCTCTTATCTTCATCGTCTACGCCAACTAGAAAAAATCTGAAAATCCAAAACAATAAGAACCCAAAGTCCTAAATTTCTAGTGGAGAAGAAGACTAAATCTCCAACAAACGGAGATAGAGCAGATGAGCTGAATGAAGAAAAAAATAAAAAGAGGAAAGAGTTGAGAGAGCACGACTAGAGAGAAAGAAAACCATTAATCAATTTGTAAAAGACAACTATAATAATAGTGATAATGATAATAACAATACTAATAATAATATTTTTAATATTAATAATTTTTTTATTAATTTTTTAATTTTAATAAAATTTAAAAATATTTGGAATAGAACTATTTTATAGTTAACAGTCTAAAATAAAATTTAAGAAGAAGAAATTATAACTTTTCCAACCAAATTAACGGAAAAATGGAAGAAAAATTAATGTAAGATCCGAATACGTATTACATGAACATTTGAATGACCAAATAACATATTTTTCAAATAAGAAAGACCTATAAACAAATTCAATAAAATAAGAAGAATCTCGAAGTAATTTTCCATTTTTTTTATAAAAAAAAAACTTAAAATCATATATAGAATTAATCAATAATTAATCTCTGCTCTCCCGTTTAAAACTAAATTAAGAAAAGCAAATAAATTATATGCAAACAGGTATTTTATGCATAAATTTATGATGATAAAAAAAAAAGCATAATTCTTCTTCTCCTTGCAAACATTCAAAAGCTTGAATTTAGCCTCTAAAATTAAGTTAAAAGTCTTATACGTATGATAAAAGTCCTTCTAAAATGCCTTAAGATAATATATATAGAGTATTCAAAGTTTAATCCTTGTTGTGTAAGGAAAAAATAGCCCAAAATTCATAAAATCCCCACCAATACCATATTCTCTTATGTAATTCCACATAAATCCAATAGCCTCTAAATAGTTTCATAGCTTCTTGCGTTTTCCATAACATGTTGGATACTACGCTTTTTCTCCAATTCTATTCAAAATTTTTATTTAACTATATTTTTACCAAAACACAATAATTATGAAATAACCAAAAAAATTAACAATAAAATAATCTTAAAATCAACATCATAACAGTCTAAAAACTATATATAAAATGACACCACATTTGGGATTTGGGTCTTTTCTCTGTAGCAAGGTGTACAAGTGTAAAAAATGGAAACCCATCAATATCTCTCGCATTTTGGTCTTTTCAAGTCTACCAACATCAAATGCCCATGGTAGACGTTGCCATGGGCTGGTTTGGTCCGGTCCGTCGAAAAACCGTAACCGCGCGGAACCGTAACCTGAACCGTCCGGAGGACGGGCCGGTTCAGATTCAAGAAATTTTGGAACCAAAATCATGGGAAACTGTGAACCGGCCTTGAACCACCGGTTAACCGGACTTGAACCGTCGGTTTCGCCTCCCAAATCGCTAGTTAACCGGCCCGTCACTGAACCGGCGGTTCGGCGGGCCGGTTCCGGTTCCAACCCCTTAAACCGTGGCTCGGCCCGGCCGTGGCCACCTCTAGATAGGGGGGAATAAAGGGAGAAGAAGAAATAAACAGAATATATTGAGGTCAAAATGGCCAATTCATTGGTCACTCTCGACAAATTATAGAAATATTGGACGGCCCAAAACTTGAAAATATAGTGTTTTTCAAAACTCGAAGTAACCCTAGTCTTTTCTCTCTTCCTCACGTCAAAATCAAATTACCCTAACTGCTCAAACGGAGTCGTTTTTAATGGGTATATAAACCAAATTGTTAAAGCTCAAATTCCCAGCACTATTTTCATGCTCCTTCGATTCTCTGTCTCTCGCTCTTACGCATAACCATAAACGGCCTCCAGTGTCCAGCTCCTGTTGCTAGACTATCGATTTTGGTCTGAAGCCGAAGCCGATTTCGACTTCCCGCTGTTCCTTTCTCTCAGACTTACTCTTTCCAGTCCAACCATCTACTCCATCACTTTAAGTCTTCTACTTCTCCCAAAGTGGGACTGTAATTGAAGATTGAAGGGAGTTAGAGAGGGCTAAAATCAAGAGGTGCTTACCACTGCTACTCCACTCCACTCGAGTCCGCTCCAGTTGTTTGCTTGATTTCGGGGTTCAGAAATTTGGTTTTTTTTTTTTTTTTAATTTGTATTATTATGACTGAAATTTGATCAAATGTTTTGTAGTTCTGTTATATATGATTAAGTATTTGTTATTTCTTTACACTAGAATTGAATTTCAATCATTGTGTTCTGCTCTCCTCCCACTCTTCCATTGTACGCAAAGTATCTCTCTGTTTTACTTTTTTCGTGAAGTTTCATTCCTCAATTAGCCTATTTATTTCTGGTTTCTGATTTCGCTTGATTTTCTCAGCTTCAGTGGAATGGCTAATGCCCAGGAGATCACCGCAACAACTCAATTGTTGCAAGTAAGTGCCTTTTAACTCTATTTCTATTTTCTTTTGTTTAGTGATATAAATGTTCTTCTATTTATTAATCTATTTCACTGTCATTTGGATAGCACCTGCATTCTTCTTCTGTTTGTTTGGTTTCTGGGCTTTAAGTTATATCTGGTTTTCTTATGTGGTTGTTCTCTGGATTTTCATTACAGGGTATCTCTAGGCAAACACTGTTTTTACGGAGGGAGTTGCCTGTTAATCGGCGAAATCAGTTGCTATGGGGCACACTTCGTAATCATAAGAATCCTATGGGCGTATGTAACAATAGAGTTGTTACATTGAGGTGTCGGGCTCAATCAAAGCCTAGAGCAGTAGCTTCTGGTGTGACTAGCGCGGTTGATGATCAATCCAGTTTGATTGAAAAGCCTGCTCAAGAAATTATCCATTTTTATCGTGTGCCATTGATTCAAGACAGTGCAACTCTTGAATTGCTTAAGTTGGCTCAAACAAAAATCTCCAATGAGATTGTTGGATTGCAGACTGAGCAGTGCTTTAATATTGGACTTGAATCCGAAATTTCAAGTGAGAAGAAGCTTGGGATTCTTAGGTGGATTCTTCAGGAAACATATGAGCCAGAAAACTTTGGGAGTGAGAGCTTCCTCGAAAAGAAGAAGAAAGAAGGGTTGAATACTATTATAGTTGAGGTTGGGCCTAGGTTGTCTTTTACAACTGCTTGGTCTTCAAACGCTGTATCAATTTGTAGTGCTTGTGGGTTAACAGAAGTGACTCGAATGGAACGGTCCAGGAGGTACTTGCTGTACAGTAAGGGAGCGTTGCAAGAAGATCAAATTAATGATTTTGCTGCTTTGGTCCATGATCGAATGACTGAATGCATTTATGCTAAGAAGCTGACTTCTTTTAAGACTAGTGTCGTTCCTGAGGAAGTTCGGTTCATACCTGTAATGGAGAGGGGGAGGAAAGCTTTGGAGGAGATTAATCAGGAGATGGGATTGGCTTTTGATGAGCACGATCTACAGTATTATGCTAAGCTGTTCACAGAGGATATCAAGCGGGACCCATCAACTGTTGAATTGTTTGACATTGCACAATCCAACAGTGAGCACAGTAGGCACTGGTTTTTTACTGGTAAGATTGTTATTGATGGAAAGCCCATGGATAGGACTCTTATGCAGATTGTGAAGAGCACTTTGCAGGCAAATCCAAATAATTCTGTAATTGGTTTCAAGGATAATTCAAGTGCGATTAGGGGATTTCGTGTAATTGTATTGCAGCCACTTCAACCTGGTTTGCCATGTCCACTGATGGCAATTACGCGTGATCTTGATGTTTTATTCACTGCAGAAACTCATAATTTTCCTTGTGCCGTTGCACCATATCCTGGGGCAGAGACAGGAGCGGGTGGTAGATTGAGGGATACCCATGCAACAGGTAGGGGCTCATTGATTATCGCGGGTACTGCTGGTTACTGTGTTGGGAATCTGATGATTGAAGGGTCTTTTGCTCCATGGGAAGATCATTCTTTTGTGTATCCTTCAAACTTGGCTTCGCCTTTGCAGATTCTTATAGATGCTAGCAATGGGGCATCAGACTATGGAAACAAATTTGGCGAGCCTTTGATTCAGGGGTATACCAGAACTTTTGGAATGAGACTTCCGAGTGGGGAGAGACGAGAATGGATCAAGCCGATTATGTTTAGTGGGGGTATTGGACAAATTGATCACACCCACATAACAAAAGGGGAGCCTGACATTGGCATGTTGGTGGTAAAGATTGGAGGCCCTGCATATCGTATTGGAATGGGAGGTGGGGCTGCATCGAGTATGGTTAGTGGTCAGAATGATGCAGAGCTTGATTTTAATGCTGTTCAGCGAGGGGATGCTGAAATGGGACAAAAACTGTACCGTGTTGTCCGTGCTTGTGTTGAGATGGGGGAAAAAAATCCAATTATTAGTATCCATGATCAGGGAGCTGGTGGGAATTGCAATGTTGTCAAGGAAATTATATACCCAAAGGGTGCTGTGATTGACATTCGGAAAATTGTAGTTGGTGATCATACAATGTCTGTTCTGGAGATATGGGGTGCAGAATATCAGGAACAAGATGCAATCTTGGTGAAGCCTGAGAGCCATGATATTTTACTATCAATTTGTGAAAGAGAAAGGTTGTCAATGGCCATCATCGGAACAATTAATGGGGAGGGTCGTATTGTTTTGGTTGATAGCTTGGCTGTTGAGAAATGCCAATCAACTGGACTCCCTAGTCCTCCTCCAGCTGTGGATCTTGAGCTGGAGAAAGTACTCGGGGATATGCCTCAGAAGACCTTTGAATTCCACCATGTGGATCATGCACGGGAAGCACTTGAGATTGCTCCAGGGATTACAGTGATTGAAACTTTGAAGAGGGTGTTAAGACTTCCTTCTATTTGTTCAAAACGGTTCTTGACAACTAAAGTGGATCGGTGCGTTACAGGTCTTGTAGCACAGCAGCAAACTGTTGGTCCACTGCAAATTCCTCTAGCTGATGTCTCTGTTGTAGCTCAAAGTTACACTGACTTGACTGGAGGTGCATGTGCAATAGGAGAGCAGCCGATCAAAGGTCTAATCAATTCAAAGGCAATGGCAAGATTGGCTGTTGGAGAGGCCCTTACAAATCTAGTTTGGGCAAAAATTACTTCACTTTCTGATGTTAAAGCAAGTGGGAATTGGATGTATGCTGCCAAGCTTGATGGAGAAGGGGCTGACATGTATGATGCTGCCATAGCTCTTTCAGAAACCATGATTGAACTTGGGATTGCTATTGATGGGGGGAAGGACAGTCTGTCAATGGCAGCTCACGCAGGTGGTGAGGTTGTTAAGGCTCCTGGTAATCTTGTTATCAGTGTCTATGCCACTTGCCCTGATATAACAAAAACAGTAACCCCAGATTTAAAGTTGGGAGATGACGGTGTGTTGCTTCACATTGATTTGGCAAAAGGAAAGAGGCGGCTAGGTGCGTCTGCGCTTGCTCAAGCCTTTGACCAGATTGGTGATGATTGTCCTGATATTGATGATGTTCCTTATTTCAAAAGTGTTTTTGAGGGTGTCCAGGATCTCATTGAAGGTCAATTCATCTCTTCTGGCCATGACATAAGTGATGGCGGAATACTAGTCTGTGCCATGGAGATGGCATTTGCTGGTAATTGTGGTGCTGTTATGGACTTTTCTTCACAAGGCCATAGTCTTCTCCAAACACTCTTTGCAGAAGAGCCTGGTCTGGTTCTTGAGGTTAGCAGAAAGAATTTGGATATTGTAATGCAAAAGCTCAACAGTAAGGGGGTTTCTGCCAGTATCATCGGACAAGTGACTGCTGCACCCGTGATAGAGCTGAAAGTTGATGGCAAAACTTATCTGAATGAGGAAACTTCTCACCTTAGAGATATGTGGGAAGAAACCAGTTTTCATTTGGAGAAGTTCCAAAGACTGGCTTCTTGTGTGGATTTGGAGAAAGAAGGTTTGAAGTCCCGGAAGGAACCTCACTGGAAATTGTCCTTTACTCCTTCTTTTACCGATGAGAAATATATGACTGCAACTTCAAAACCAAAGGTCGCTGTGATTCGCGAGGAAGGCAGCAATGGGGACAGAGAGATGGCTGCGGCACTTTATGCTGCTGGTTTTGAACCCTGGGATATTACAATGTCTGACCTTTTGAAGGGTGCTGCGTCTCTTCAAGAATTCCGTGGAGTTGTGTTTGTAGGGGGTTTTAGCTATGCTGATGTCCTAGATTCTGCAAAAGGCTGGGCTGCTTCCATTAGATTTAATCAACCCCTTCTAGATCAATTCCAGGAGTTTTACAAGCGGTCTGACACTTTTAGTCTTGGTGTCTGCAATGGATGTCAGCTCATGGCTCTCTTGGGTTGGGTCCCTGGTCCTCATGTTGGGGGTGCACATGGTGCTGGTGGGGACCCATCACAACCACGGTTTATTCACAATGAGTCTGGTCGATTTGAGTGCCGCTTTGCAAGTGTGGCGATAAATGCCTCACCTGCTATAATGTTCAAAGGAATGGAAGGTAGCACACTCGGTGTGTGGGCTGCCCATGGTGAGGGTAGAGCATATTTCCCTGATGACGGTGTTTTTGATCGCATGATTCATTCAAACTTGGCTCCAGTTAGGTATTGTGATGATGATGGAAATCCTACGGAAGTTTACCCTTTCAATTTGAATGGTTCTCCCCTGGGAATAGCAGCAATTTGTTCTCCTGATGGTAGGCATCTTGCCATGATGCCTCATCCAGAACGTTGCTTCTTGATGTGGCAGTTTCCATGGTACCCAAAGCACTGGAATTTGGACAAGAAGGGTCCTAGCCCATGGTTAAAGATGTTCCAAAATGCTAGAGAATGGTGCTCATGAGGGAGGTTAGTTTCTTCTTACTTCACTTCCTGCTATAGTTTTCTGCATTCATATGTTTCTTAATATCTGGTTCTGTTTTTCAAATTGCAGCATGGGCCATCACCTTGAAGGAATGTAAAACTATTTGAAGTCAGGAGTTTTGCCTTTTAATCTTAAGTGGTGGTTGATCCCAAGTTCAAATTATTTTAATGTGCGCTACCGAAAATACACAGAAGGTTTCAGTGGACATAGGTCATGAAAATTTTGAGTTCCATGTTTTTCTTGCAATATGCTATTGGATGAACAATAAAAGATTTCAGTTATTTTTTTTAATTTAATTTCCTTGGCCTTCTTATGTTTGGGTAATATAAAGGACTGTCCATTTTCTTGAAGAACTTTTCTATTTAAGATGCGGTATAAAGTGATTTTTTTTGCTTACAGAACTTTTCTATATAAGACCACAGTATATAAAACTGATCTGTTTATGGTTCATTTAATTTTCATGAATCATGTTGTTGAAACCAGGTTGGAGTTTTCCATGGAAAATTCTTTCAACTCAATGCCGAATGAATATCCTTCTTTAATGAACAAATGAAGCTATGGATCTAACTCTGGATGTAACTATTATAATTGTTTTTTGTTTGACTTGTTATTTTCTGCATGTTTTGTTCCAGTTGCATTTCCTGCCTGACTGAAGTCCAGGATTGGGCCTCGGTAGCAGTCAAAAAGCAATGCAGAGTTCATTCAGGCGAAACTAGAAATTGAGTCTTTTGTGTTGTTTTGTTGCCGCCTGATCTAGTTTCAGCTGGTTTAGATTTTTTAAGTACTTTCTGTTGATAGCTTTGTTATGATGGTTATTTTGAGGCATAGGGTACAATTATAAATGATGGTTTTTCCTCTGGATTCAAGGTATATGCCGTTTCTGGTTTTATATTTTGGTTGTAGTATTTGTAACAATGATGATCATTTGTCAACAGCTTCATGATTTTCATTGTGCCAAAGGTTTTTTTTTTTCTTTTTTTTTTTTTTTTTTTGAGAGCAGCGTAGTGCCAAAGTTATTTTGTGCTTATAACTTTAATGCTTATTTTTGTGAAGTAATCTCTGTATGCATTTGCTATTTGGACAAATAGCTTGTTTACTGTGATCAAGCTATTGATACTTATTGCTTTTATATTGAAAGGTTCTCATTATTGGTCTGTTTCCTTCTTTTCTTTTCTTTTTTTTTTTTTTAAATAATCCCCCAGAGTCTTTGCTTGATACTTGGGTGATTCAGGTAAAATCTTAGAAAGCAGTGGCTCCATTTCATTGGTAAATCATGTTATTAAAATTATAGTCCTCTATTCTATGCTCTAAGCTGATTATACTGAAAGTTGCTTGACCACTATGTTTCTGATTCTATAGAGTGGAAGAAAGGAAACAAATACAGAGTTAAAGAGGAAGCAGATTATATTGGTGACACTACCATGGTTCCTTACTTGGATAACTACGACCTTGTTGTATTGAAGACTCTTGCTATCTGTCAATATGGGGTGAGTGATGAGACAAAATCAAAATTTGTCCTCTCCAGTATTGTTTCAGCATTGTTATAGACTTGTAGGTTCTGCTAATTAGGAGTGGCAATTATCTTTCTTTTTCACCAGCATATCGTGGAATAGAATTTTATATATTTTCTATTTTTGTTAATTGGTTCAGACTGGCTGCAAGGAATATAATGAAGTGTGAAGATGACACTTTCGTCAGGGTGGACGTAGTAATTAAGGAAGTAAGGTCCCTGGTGATAGAAGCTTAATATATTGGCAACAGCTTCCGCAGTTGTAAATGGGCAGTAACCTTTGAGGTACTTATTCAGCCAATTCATGTAGTAAAGAATTCAACTAGTGATTCTGTTATTGTTTTATCTCTGAGCTAAGGTGGTTTTACTTCAAATGTTGCGCATCTGGAATGAGTACGGCAAGTTCGGTTCTTTACTTCTACCTTCCCTTTCACGCCTTAAACTGTGGTTCCTTTTTTTTTGTTAGAGTAAAATTGTAGGACATGGATGACATATTCAAAATGATCGTTCAACATGTCTTATTATGGTAATTTTACTTCCATGCATTTCTCTTGGCTTGAACTAGATGTTCATAAAATTATTACTCTGCTAAACTGGTACTGTCAATATTGCAGGAATGGACAGAAGAAGTATACCCACCATATGCAAATGGTCTCATCCGACATTGCTCAATTATGTAAAATTGATTAACCTGTTCTCTTCGTATGTCTCTTATGTTTCATGTGTGCATGATCATAGGATTAATCTAATCTATGTTCAATTGGGGCAGTTATTTAAGATGGAAGATGTAAGAATGGGAATGCAGGTGGAAAAGTTCAATGCTTGGAAACCTGTAACGTATGTGCATAACTATTGCCAGCCAATAATAACCAAGGCAGATGCTGTGCCTGTGGTACAATATACAGCAAGGAAGGCCGAGAACAGTACTGGTAATTCCGAAGACAAGAAAGATACTCGAAGAAAACAATAAGAAAAAATAGTGTTTGTTTGTTTAAATTAATACCCGCCTATGCAAATTGCAGTCATTATTATCATATAAATATTAGTATTTTTTTGTATAAATTATAGTGTTTATTTATGGTGATTGCTGTTTGCTTTGGTTCATAGTTTTGTATGGGTTACCACTCTTCGAAAAAGAGAGAGTATTACAATTTAATATGCTCTTATTTAAGAAATTGATATATAAAATTAATTTTCTAAAATCCAGAATTGAAAATTAAAGTGTTCAAAACCCAGAGCTGTTGTGATTCCTACAGTTAAAAAAAAAAATTATTGCTCGCTACTGAATTACTACCCATATTCTTCTTAAACCCTTCTCATTATCTGAGACTCTCGCTTCAGCTGCTTTTAAATTTCAGCGTCTTCTGAGACCTACTGCTTCCACCGTCCGGAGTCATTCTTACCCATGGCAGACAGGGATAGGGATAGGGCTCGTGATCGAGATCGGGACAAAGACAGAGAAAGACGCCGCGACAAGGAAGACCGTGAACGCGACCGGGATAGGGATAGAGATAGAGATAGAGACAGAGATCGAGATCGCAACCGCAGCACCCGTTCTCGTACCCGTTCGCCTGATCGTAACCGCAATACTCGCTCACCTGACCGTGGCCGCTCACGGCACACTCGCTCCCGCACTCGTTCGCCTGAACGCTATCGTTCCCGAACGCGTTCTCCAGAATCTCGTTCTCGTCGCCGTCATCGACACCAACATACTCCATCACCATCGCCGCCACGAAAGCATCATCGCCATGAAACTGACGATGGCCGGGAAAAAGAAAGAGTGAAGGAGAGAGATAGACAAAGAGCAGCTGTATCTGATTTTGTAGATGGAATCGCGAAAGAGCAATTGGAGAAAATTGTAACTAAAACTACTGATGGTGGCGGAGAGGGAGAGTTAGAAGTAGGTTTAGTGGATGAAAATGAAATTGAGATGATGAAGAAATTGGGAATTCCAATCGGCTTTGATTCGACAAAAGGTAAACCAGTCCCTGGTGCGGATGTTAGTGGAATAAGAGCTGTTACCAAGCGGCAGCCTCGGCAGTATATGAATCGTAGAGGAGGATTTAACAGGCCATTGCCACCAGAACGGAATCGCTAGCGTATGGCAAATTTTATGCTTTCAAATTTGAATTTGGTGATTATTTTAATATTCACTTGCCATTTTTATAATATGTGAACTTCGATGCTATGTGATTTTGTTGCAAGATTGAGTTTCAGTTTCATAGAGTTCTAGTTATTGAGAGCTTGATTATTGTTGAAATCTCAGTACCTTAGCTACTGATTTGCAGTGTAGAACTTAACAACACTATAAGATTCTTATCTGGTTACTTTAATATGTACTGTTGAGTTGATTTTTTATATGGCCCTATAACCGATTGTGCTGTATGACAAACAAACCTCTGGGCACTTCCATGAAACTATGTGCAGCAATTTGTACAGAACTTCAACCTGTTGCCTATTATGTTTATTTCTGATCTTATCCAATCTTGTATGGTTATATGTTCATCTTAATGTGTACATCGCCAACCTGGTATGGATATACTTTAGGGTATATTTTGATTTTAATTTTTGAAGCTACCCCTGCTCCTTTGTGGTTTATGCCAGTCATCCCTTTGAGCTGCTAAAGTTCATTATCGTTTTTCTATTTTCAAAAACGAGTTTCAAATTTCTAATGAAAATTTTAGAATGTCTAAAATTATGACTATCATCATCCAGTGAATTAGGTTCGCTATTGCTACGGTCAGTATTGAACAATGAATTCTGCAATTGCAAATTTTGGCTTGAGTGAGTATCATATGAATCCTTCATCTCCATCCGGGATGGGAAGCCAGTTTGGGACTGATAAATACCAGCTTTATATGAAAACTTTGCTGCTGCCTCTTCAGTTGGAGGAACTGGGTTGGATTCTAGGCCAATGAATGCATTGTGACCAAATTTAATGGCTGCAGCTGCAGAATTGCATAATATGAGCAGAAGTACCTGAGATCACATGAATATGCAGCAGCACAACTTGCATCTCTCAATCACCAATCCTTGGACAGGGATTATCTTCGCAATTCATACATGGATCCGCTTCAAAAAGCTTTAGTGAGGAGCATTGCTTTCTCCTCAGAAATAACCTTTTGGTGTTTCCTACCTGCACAAATCTGGTAGCTTGAATCATTATTACTATGGTAAGTAGCTGTGTACAAACTCGGGTGGGACCCGATTTACCTCCTCTTAACTTTGCATTTTCAGTTTTGACACAAAGTACAAGGAATAGAAAAAATAAACGAAACCTGACACAATCAATATTTTAACAAAAAAAAAAAAAAGGTAAGTCAAGCTGATATATACGGGTTGGTTGGGTTACACCCCTTTTTGTACAGCCCTAATGGTAACCCAACCTTAGGTGGTGGCATGTCCTACTCTAGGAGGGCAATGGGGGCCCTTTCCTTCTGAATTCTCCTATTGGATTGGGTAGTCCTGTTAGGCACAACGAATGAAACGTGAGTTTTACTGGGATAAGTAATCTGTCTGCGGGTGCACATGGGAATCTGGTAGGTATCTGGATGATCGTTCTTTCCTCTTTGCTTGATGAGTTCAAAAGCAATAAAACTAAATGTTTTGAACTGTTGGAAATTGCGGGAAATCATATTAGGTACAGATATATATCTCCTAGTCGAACTTAGTCTTTTTAGTTGGCAACAAGAAACTTAATTTTGTTCTTGAACAATACTTTTGTGATCAGTACGACGAGTTTATTCATACGGCAGAAACTTGAAACTGCCTCCACAGAGGGAAAAAACATGGTTTTCAATTAAATTATGCCCCAAGCCCTTTCAGTGAAGACATGTTTTTGGTCATTATGTGATTTAGAAGGCATTTTCTCATTAAAAAAATTAATTTGCCTATTGCTATGATGATCTCATTGAACCTTAACTGTGATATGTTTTTGTATGCTTGAACATGTGCTGCATCTTTATATCCACAATGAGTACACACTATATACAAGGAATTGCTTGGGCATGGCATATGTTTTTTGTCTTCAGTTTTTTTAGCATGGATCTGCATCCCAAATAAGAGAACTGGCTTACCATCTAACTGGCACGTTCTGACTCTTAGTATTCAAATGTATGGTTGTAGAGAAATCCAGAAGGTATGTTATTCTGCAACCATCTTTGTATTCAGATCTTAGGTTTCACCATTTGATCTTGATAACCACGCAGTAGACCTGGTTGAACTTGACCAGCAGACAAAAATGGTGGCAGAGATTGATGGTCATACTGTGCAATGTGTACATACATGATCAGAATGGGAATGGTCATATTTGGTCAGTGTTTTGCTCTGACATTTATGTGATGTTTCAATTGGACTTGATGCATTTCTTTCCCGCCTGTCGGACTTCTCTTTTGCTTCTTCAATTACCTGCAGAGGCACATCTCATTTGCTTATTGGTTTACATGTTTCCAATTAAGCTGTGCTGTTTGTATTACAGCATTTGCTGAGCATGGAAAACCTCATGAATGTTCAGCAATAATAAAGAAATTAACAGGGTAAATTATGTTGCACAGAAAGTGCTGGAAACTTGCGATGACTAGCAACTTGAACTAGTCCTTAATTGAATAAAGGTCCATTTAAATGCACCGAAGAATTACATTTATGGGAAGCATATAGTTGCACGAGTAGAGAAACTTGTTGCAGCTGGAGGTAATTCTACTACTATTTTTTCTGCTTTATGATAGTATGTTTGCGATTATATTACTCTCTAACTAATGCAGTATATCTTATGCAGAGAGGAGGATTAGCATCCTGGCCCTGAACCCAGCTACAGCTCAGATGGCATAGGAAAAGTGAAGTTGTAAAGCTAACTGAGAATAGTACGAGTGCCTCTCGCTTTTTACTTCTTTGTTTTGATATGTAGTGATGGTTCCGACTATTTTATTTAGATAGGCAGGAGCTTTAATGAAAATAAAAAATGATCAGTTGTAGTACTTAAAACTGTACATTTTTAGTTCGAGGACATACCTAGATTCAGGCAGGCTAGCTGCTGGCCTTATGGCGAGCATACATACTCATGCACTTGCTGCTGCAGAGAGGTGAGGAAAGATAAATTTACTGCACAAGTTATAAGGGGAAAAAAAAGAGGTATCAGCTGGCAGAGATGGCCTTTTGTTTTTAGGTTGAGTCTGAAATTTATCTCATGTATTGGATCTTTTTATTTTTCTTTTATTTCAACAACTTTTTTCCCCTTTCTGATGGTTGTATGTTTATATTTCAACTAGTTTTATGAAGATTCATTATATCACTTTTGCTCTGTGGTTGTAACTAACATTGCATTTAGCATTTTGTATGCTTTTTTGGACCTTTTAAGTTGATATCTCTTTCTACACCAAGGCATAGACTAATGTGAAAAAAAGGGAAAAAAAATCGCTCCATGCAATATATTTGAGAACACTTAAATGAGTCCGTTTATGAATTACTTCACGAGTTAGTGAGCAGAATTTGAGCTTAAATTGTTTATTCAACGAGCTTTAATCATGAGCTCCAGCTTGGCTAATTTGCTAAATGAACGAACTTGAATGAGCTTTTTATGAGCCGATATAATTTGTTCACTTGCGCATTGGTTTATTTCCAGCCTAGTTTTTGCCAATCATCTCTTTCTAGCTGCTAAAGTTCATATTCGTTTTTTTTTATTTTCCTATAATCTGTAAACCAGTTTCAAAATTCTAATGAAAATTCTAGAATATCTAAATTATGACCATCATCATTATCCATTGCATTAGGTTTTGCTATTGCTAGGGTCAATATCTAACAATGGGTGTGTTAGTTATGCGACTTTAGTGCAGGTGGGACACGACATTTTTTAGACAACAAAAGCTTCTTTGGAGGCTCAAATTGGACTAATCCTACTTACTTATATTGAGAATCATGGTATTTACACACAACTTTGCCAGGAGCCAAAAGAAAACCTCATGAGAAAAGTACTTCTCGTCAAGCTTTAACTTTTCAAAAATGCTTTTCTTCTAGCTTTAACTTGCCAAAAGGCTCTTCTTGGTTCCACTGTTTGGCTTCATTCTTCATGGTTCCCGGTGTCCAACCTCGAACAATATGGGAAGATCTCTTGGTCCACTCCTTCAAGGAGTATGTCTAAATAATTTGGGTGGGAATCACAGAAAAGATTTTGATCTTCCCATCCATAAAAAGAAGGTAGTTGTGCATTCATTTGGCTGTCACAAGCTTGGTTTCCAGCAACAAATCCTGAATTGTTCACTTCCACAGCAGGTTGATTCTGGTAATATTGCATGTTGATGGCCTCTTGAAGTGAAGAACAATTTGGGTTTGAAGTTGTGAGTGAACCTTCACAATTGGGAATACCAACTGTGAAATTAGCCATTTGATGTCCGAGAACTTCTATCTCCTCCTGTAAACTGGCAATCTGCAAGCAAATTACAGAACACATGAATTTCTGGTTTTAGTTAAAATGACTGAAGTTGTAGTGTGATGGTGCAGATTTTGAGGCTGTTGGAGAAATAACACAGAAACCTGTAGTTGGAGTGCAATAATATGAGCAACACAACCATATATAGGGTCTCGCATCCGAGCCAGGGCTTCGTACGATAAGGTTATAGCAGCATCGCTTCGATTCTGTACTGGTAAGTGTAATAATAGTTTTGAAACATTGCTTGCACCAAACACCTTGTGCACTGCTGCAAAGTGAGTTGCAGCCTGATCATAACAGAAGTAAGGTGCGAAAACACATTCACTCGTGCACTTTCTTCTTAGGAATTTGCATGCTCCGCACGAAGAGCCCAGCCCTGTCATTTTCACTTTGTACTACTAGCTGTGGTGTTGTTTAAGAACTAGTGTTGAGATTTGCTCTTTATAATCATTAGTTACTGTCACAAACCCTTTTTGGTGTGCCCAAGAGACACTCTTTACTTTTCATAAAAAGTTGGTTTCTTTTGGGTCTCCTTTATGGCCTAATGTCTTTGTCAAATTGGGTAAAGCTTTCCCAATTCGTGCGCTTAAAAGGCATTTTCCCATTAATATAGTCCTGATCATCATTATTATCAGTTGGGCTCTAGATATATAATTGCTTTAAATAGGTTTTTCTGTTCATTATTAGGCAAGTAGAAGAGCTATTTTGGCCCCTTTATTTGGCAAAGAAAGATGATAAGGTTTTCATGTCTATATGCAATGGTGATTAGAAACTATATAGAAGGTCTTTGAACTTGGAATTTTTTTTTTTCTAGCTTTAGTACTTTCTGTGCTCTTTCTGCAGATCATTTCATTCAGTGATATTGTTCTGTAATTTGTGAAAGCAACCCCAAATGTTCCTAATATCAAAAAGTTAATTACAATTGTGACACTCTCAGTTGCTTGCTTTGTGGCTGTTAATGAACACTTTAACAGGCTTCAGTAAAGAAATTATGATATATTATCTGAAACCTGTAGTTTATTCTTTCAGTCAAAATCAAGCTGTAGAAGTTTGGTGCATTGCGGCTTTTAAACATGCAATCGAACAAATTTATATTGTTTTATATGCAGAGTTCATGCTTAGGCATTGGTCTTAGAGTCAATGACTCATGACAACTTTTTGTCTGATTACTGTAAATTCCCTTAATTATGCAGCTTTTAATCTTACATTATTTGTTAACCGTCCATTATTATGCATATTTTATTGCTTACTCATTATCAGGTTTGGCTGTTGGCCACTTAATAATAATAATAATGGGTCGGTGTTGGCTGCAGACTTCAACAGGACTAACCTGATTACTACCAATGTTAGAATGATAAAATTCACATTGACATGCTTCTCAGCAACGGTAGAAGCTTGTAAGTGCTTCTAACTTTTTTCTTTTTCGTTATCTGTTATATATATATATGATTTGAGGCTCTAGGAAGAAATTAAGAAAGCAAGTAAGAACAAATAAGATAAAGAGAGAAAGAAATATGGGAGACAAAATGCCATTGAGTTTTTACTTTTTTGCCTTTTCAGAAGTGTATAGGGGAGAATGTTCTGTTGTGGGATGGTGGAGGGGAGCTTTTCGGCTTTCGGGTTTAACGATGAAAGTGTCTTTCTCTATCAATCATCAACTTTTATCATTTCCTAGGTTTGCATCCTACTTCTTCTATGTTTTATGCCTATATTTGAACCTGTTTTCCTGCAAATTGCATTTAAATTCAAGTCTTGTATAGGTTATAGGCAGACCAGTAAGTTCCTCCATAATTGAAGCTGTCATCAACTCCAAAACCATCTTCGGTATACTTTCGATTACAGAACCAAATTACAATCTCAGTGAATTTATATTAGATTCTTGATATGATTCCAAGTCATTTTCTGCTTCAAGTTCTGATTCTTATTTTCAACAAAAGTAGAGTACTACATAATCAACTTAATCATGTTCTAAGCTTTATCTATTGGTTGATTTGGTTCCTGGATGAACAAATTATTAGGACTTGTTTGGTTGACCTTGAATTGGAATGAGAATGGAAAATGAATGGCCATGTAATAATTTCTCTTTAAATGATAAAATGGAGTTTGTTGATTAAATTAAGATTATATTAAAAAATTTATAACATTTATTTATTAAAAAGATATTGAAAATTTCCATTTTGAATATGATTATGGTAAAATTACGATTTCACATGTATATTTTGGCCGAAATTACATTATTATTGTCCAATTTTTACAAAATTGCTTTCATGTTATTATAGTCAGACATATTATAGAGAAAACCTCTGAGGATTGGAAGTAGTGCCTAATAAGTATGGGCTGGATTCCATCCGGGACCAAACTAGGGCCATAAACGAACTGTATCGAACCGAATAGTAATAGGTTTGGTTCGAGTTCGTTTAGGTATTCGTGGTGTTTGAATTCAGATTCGTATTCGATTCGAACATCAATTAAAAGTTTGAATTCGATTCGGTAATTATTCGATAATATTCGCGATCAGTTCGATTATTATTCAATTACAGTATTCGATTCAAATATTCGAATTATAGTTCGTTTAACCGATAAACTATATATATATATAAAATGACGCCGTTTTGAGGATGTTCGAAAAACAATTCGCGAATAGTTATATTCAGTTCGTGAATTCGAACTCGAAAATTCGGCTCGAATTCGGCTTATTTAAATTTCAAATACGAATCGGATCGAATCTTTTCTAAATGAACCTCGAACTGTTTAGTTCATTTACGGGCCTAGAACAAACTGTTTCCCTGTGTGAAGATCCTTACAATCACACATGTTAAGATTCATTAATTAATATTAATATTGAGGATAATGGACATTTTATATGCAATAAATAAATAAAGGGATGGGAACTTGAGCTTTCCTTATCTGATTATCATTCTGTGGTTCCATTTTATTTTGCTCTTCTGCTTATTTTTTATTTTTAGATGGCTGTTATCTCTTGAAAAAACCAGTGGCAAGGAAAGAATTTACTGGTGAAATTAATTTTTTTTTTTTACATATAGGGAGAAATTTGCATTCCTCTAGTTACTTAACTTGTGAGTTTATATAGCAGTAAAAAAAGGTGATATAATGTAATGAAGGATATTTTTGTAAATTCATCAAAAAAATATTTTTAAGTAATACTTAAATATGTAATTTTTCTATTATAGTTGTAAATTAACCGAGTCTCGGAGTTTAGCTCAATTAAATTTAGTTGGAAAAATAAATGAGTCTGCTGCAATTAAATGAACTGTGTTTAATTTTGATTGAAACAAGTGTTAAGTCAATGTTCTTTGTTGAAAATTTTAAATTTATTATAATGAAACTTATATACCTTTACAGATAATAAGCCGCTCATGAATTATTTAAATATTATTTAAGTATCCGTTACGTAAAACTTGATCTTGAAAAGAAGTGAGCGAATATTGAGCATGGCGGCATTTCTCATTTACAACTATTTTTTAATAACACTAAAGTTATCTTATGCAATTACAATTTATTTATTTATTTATTTTTTTCATCAACTGCCTTCAAAAGCATTTATTTGTTGTATTTAGCCATAATTAGTTGATCAGAAATTCATAACAGTACCTGACAGAAATATCCCAACTACCCCTTCTTTGATGTTTTAATACTTCTGATGATAACTTAACCGTAAAATTTTAGAAAATTCTTCAATAAAGAAATTTTTTTAAAAAGAAAAATTCCATAATTAGAAGAATACAAATGTGGACCCAATTAGCATTTGGGCAATCCACAAGGTCTTCAAATAACCTTCCAAAACGACACAAATTAGGAAAACAATTACAAACCACACACTCTTCGTAACCATCTTCTATTTTATTCCATTTTTGTTTTTTCTCAGTGATAATGGAAAGATACGTAATTCTTCATTAGTTTAAAGGGGTGAGAGCATGGGTTGAAACCTACTTACAAACCAAAATGAATCGAAATAATGGTGTGATATGTTGATTATCCTGCATTCTACAGAAATTGTATAACGTATAAATTTTTTATTCCATTTTTATCGATTACACTGCTAACACTAATTTGATCCGATTCAAAGGACGATTTCCCTAAAAGCAACCCCACAAATAAACATTAATATTATTCACATTTTTCTATTTTGAAGATGCATCCAATTGCAATTTAGATAATCGGTTTTCTTAAACGATTCGGTCAACACAGCTTTCGGCTTGGTTTGAATCAATCATTCAAACCGAATGCTTATCCCGTTAATATGTGGTAGGAAAGTATGAAAAAAACACAAGTGGTAAAGAGGCAACCTTTAATACCTATCCTCAAATCAAATGCTAATGTTTCCAAAGAACTGTTGGGGGACTCAAGTCCCGGACTAATGTGGTTTCGCCACGTGGCATATAGAGCAATCTTGATTGTGTGGCCGTTAAAGAAAATAATTTCTGTTCACTCAAAAAACTACTATAAGTCTCCACTTCACTCCCTCCCTCTCTTACCTATCTGCATTCTCTGGTTACAAGAGCTTGCTTCCCTCTTCCACTTTGCATCTTCCCCATTGCTCCTCGTCATGGCTGCCACCATCTCCACCGCCGGAGCTGTCAACCGGACACCGGTACTGAACTCTTTCCCTCCAATTTTAGTTACTACTATATCTATATATCTACTTTTCTGAGTTCATTATATGATCATATATACGTGTCTTTATGCTTTTTCTTTTTATATTTAAAACTATAATTAGGTTCAATAATTGAGTGTTTTTCATCAAGTTCAGATTTTAATTTCGATAATTTCTTTTAATTAAGAACTTTAGAACCAAAAATGAAAATCAATACCAAAAAAATTAGTTCTATATAGCTAGCTACTTGACTTAGTGGAAATTTTATAAAAATATACTTAGCTTATAATCAATTAAAAAAATTTTCACATTTTATTATTATATTTTGTTTTTCTTTTAAAAATATAAATATTTTACTTGTCTAATTTATTATTATTACAAAATCTTAGAATTATTGATCTCATACACTAAGTGTAGAAAAATATGTGTACGCTCGAAATTTTACGAGTAAATTTGGTAAATTTTACGTAGTTGGCATTGAATGGGTCGGGGGCTGGATCCGCCATCCCAACATCAGCATTCATGGGGAGAAAGGTGAACTCAAACAGGTTCGTAAACTGCAAGGTTTCATCTGGAAACTTTAAGGTAGTTGCAGCAGAGAAAGAAATTGACGAAAGCAAACAGACAGACAAAGACAGATGGAAAGGTCTTGCCTACGACATTTCGGATGACCAGCAAGATATTACAAGAGGAAAGGGTATGGTTGACTCTCTTTTCCAAGCTCCCCAAGACGCTGGAACTCACTATGCTGTTCTTAGTTCTTATGAGTACATTAGTACTGGTCAACGTATGTAAGTATTTTTTCTTTTTCTCTTTTCAATTTTGACTCTTTCTAAAGTTAATATCATTTTAATTATTCAAATTTATTGTTGTTCCAATTAATTAGATACAATATGGACAACACCATGGATGGTTTCTACATTGCTCCTGCTTTCATGGACAAGCTTGTTGTTCACATCAGCAAGAACTTCATGACCCTTCCTAACATTAAGGTATAAATTGCTGTAATTTTTTTCTTTTTAAAAAAAAAATTCACACTACGTAATCACAGGATTATGTTGCGCTAAATAACATTGTTATATAAAACATGTATTTTAATTGTTGGATTTTGTTTTGCATCCACACGTAATATTTTCATACAAAATGCAATTCAATATAGTTAAAATACGAGCTATTATAGTCATTAGGGATAACTCTTTATTTGTTAATATAATTATTATTTTCTTAAAGTAACTAATAACTATACGTAAATTATCATAAATACCTAAAATATTTAAACATTTTCTCTTTAAATATTTTCTTATGTATAGTTAATCACTATATTAACAACTTCAAGAAGGCTTGAAGATTTAAAATTGTTGGAAAAATTTTGCAGGTTCCTCTCATTTTGGGTATCTGGGGAGGCAAAGGTCAAGGAAAATCCTTCCAATGTGAGCTTGTTTTTGCCAAGATGGGAATTAAGTGAGTGTTCTTAAAATCCAAGTCTTTTAAAAAAGTAAAGAGAAAATATACGCTGTTTATAACAATTTCTTATGCTATATAATATATGTACATTTTAGCCCAATCATGATGAGTGCCGGAGAATTGGAAAGTGGAAACGCCGGTGAACCCGCGAAACTTATCAGGCAAAGGTACCGTGAGGCTGCCGACATAATCAAGAAGGGAAAAATGTGCTGCCTTTTCATTAATGATCTTGATGCTGGAGCTGGTAGAATGGGTGGAACTACCCAATATACAGTTAACAACCAAATGGTTAATGCTACTCTTATGAACATTGCTGATAACCCTACAAATGTCCAACTTCCTGGCATGTACAACAAGGAAGACAACCCTCGTGTCCCTATCATTGTCACTGGTAACGATTTCTCCACATTGTATGCTCCTCTTATCCGTGATGGTCGTATGGAGAAATTCTACTGGGCTCCTACTAGAGAAGATAGAATTGGTGTCTGTACCGGAATTTTCAGGACTGATGGTGTTGCTCCGGATGACCTTGTCAAGCTTGTTGACACCTTCCCTGGTCAATCCATCGGTGAGTACTACAAAAGTTACGCAGGATTAGCTATTTGAGTTGTAGTCAGTTAGCTGTTTGAGTAGTGATTTGCCGTTTGAGCAGCGATCAGCTAGCTGTTTGATATGTGATTAACTGTTTTTTTACAGCGATCTTGGTTTTAGTATTAATTGTGTTTGATGATTGGGATGTTTGCAGATTTCTTCGGTGCTTTGAGGGCTAGAGTGTATGATGATGAAGTGAGGAAGTGGATATCAGGAGTTGGAGTGGAATCCATCGGAAAGAAGCTTGTGAACTCAAGGGAAGGTCCACCAACATTTGAGCAGCCAAAGATGACAATCGAAAAGCTTCTTGAGTATGGACAAATGCTTGTGCAGGAGCAAGATAATGTGAAGAGAGTTCAATTAGCTGAGCAGTACATGAGTGAGGCAGCTCTTGGTGATGCCAACAAAGATAGCATTGAGAGTGGAAATTTCTATGGTTAGAACCTTGATCCTATTAAAGGCCTTATTGGGAGGTTTGGAATCCTGCTTTTTTATTTTTTTTTTCTAAATAAGATTATAGTAGCAATTTTGGGATAGGGTTCACTACTATAATAACGTTTTCTATAAGAAATGCGTGTTTCAACTATTGGAGATCCATAAATAACACAATCCAACGATTGAAACATGCATTCTTATATATGAACGTTCTTATAATTAACTTATCCCTTTGGATAATTACGTGCATGAGCTCTATTGAACCTTAATTTGTATTTGTAATTGCAGGCCAAGCTGCTCAGCAAATTAAAATTCCTGTTCCTGAAGGTTGCACTGATCCAAATGCAAAGAACTTTGACCCAACTGCTAGAAGTGATGATGGAAGCTGCCTTTATCAATTTTAGGCCTTTTTAATTAGGATTATCATGTGTTCTCTGTCTATGCAAGTGAATACTTGTGGGATAAACCAATTATATTGTTCCCCCTTTTTTTTTTCTTTTCTTTGGAAGTTGAATGGATTGTTATCCTATGATTTTGTGTGATAATTGTCTTATTCAATGTTAAAAGTGTTTTGCTTAATTCTTATCCTATCATTAATATATACAAACCTTAAACTAACAAATAACTGGAATAATTAATCATAACAAAATATAAATCCGACTGAAAGTAATGATCACTGCACAAAATTCAAACTACATATACTGATATACACACGAGTAAAGAAGAGTCAATTAGGTACACATGCAAAGAGTTTAAGTCTCTTGTGAGAGAGTTAGACAAAATTCAAACAAGTGAATGATTTCTGGGCTCTCAACTCTGGCCCAATATCTAACCCAACTCCATTCCAATGCTTACATATGGCCCATTGTCTTTAAGCCTTTGTTTTTTAAAATATGATTTGGGTGTACTTCTGCATATATGCCTATGGTAGAAAAAAAAAAAAAAAAAATCTCCTCTTTAGAAGAGTTGGAGCAGTTGTTGACTTCATATTAGATAATGTTTACCCCAAAAACAACCTTGAAATTAATCTTATTTGGTAAACCAAGGAGGAAACAAGAACTTTCTTCACTCTAATGGTTTCTTGGAGATTTTGTTGCATTAATAAATTGAGATAGTTGAAAGGAGGATTATGGGTTTTAAAACTTAATTTAGGGTAGTATTATAAATATGTTTTGGAGAGATGGATAGTGGATACTCTCTCCCTTTTTCATTGTATTGACTTTTGAATTTGTTATCCAATTAAGAGGATGAGATTTGATTTTTATTGGAAGAAATAAATTTTATGCTCCGCTAGATATTTATGAATATGCACTATTAGATTTGACGTTTTATTTGTGTTGACAAACTTTTTTTTATGGCATTTATTTAATTAGAGAGTCAAAATTAAAAGATTAATTTTAGTTTTAAAATAATTAAATGGTTGTTTATGCTAAAATTTTTACATTAGAGTATAACGATAATTAAATTTAATATGGTAACAGAAGGTGAACTCTAAAGATTAGAAAAATATTATTATTTAATCATTGAAACAATATTTGGAAACTACTTTGTTCCACAAAATAACAAATATTGTTGCATTAATTTGAAAAATTTAAAAACACTATAAGCATGTTTGTCGATTAAAAGAAAAAGTTAGGAGTTAAGAAGGACATAGTCCACTTCATGTACTGAAAGTCAAAAAATGTGTGATTACAATTTCAACTAGTTGACTTTGGTTTTGTCGTTTATTGGTCAGAAGACTTACAGTCTCCCACTGGGTTTCGTTTGTGGAATAAATAATAACTCACTCGCCCATGGTGTTGCTGGTTCCAATTTTAGCCGGAGGTGAAAATTTTTTTATTTTTTATTTTTGGGCCGTCCTATAATTTTGTTTAAAAAAGGTTGAAAATGTGTCTCTCCCATGGAAAATATTCCATCTAATTCAGTTTGAAATTAATAATTTCTATTTTCTACCCAAAAAAATGTTGGAGGTGGTTAGTTGCTAGACATTAGTTGAGTTGAAGACAAATAAATTCCAAATCACATATTTGTCTACAAGTATTAAATGGATTTTAATCATCTTTTAAAAATTTGCTCGATTGCTTACGCACTCACTGCCATCTCTTCTATGCTTTTAATGCAATGACTATACAAACAAAACAGACCAACATTTTCAATCTTAAGAACAAACAAAATTATGTTATATTATTCAGCAAAGTTCATTTTTTTTATAGTTTTCTACTATGTTTCCATATAGAACTAAGGACTTAATTAATTATAGTGGGACCAATTTTAAAATAAATTAATTCAATATATTGTAACTATAGTAAAAAAATTAATATATTGTAACTAATTGGAAAAGAATACTGCAGATGTAGGAACTAAAAAGAAAATTAAACATTTGTATTGAAAAGGTTTAATATAACTTTGAGTAAAGTTACAAATGCATCCATAAATTAATTTTACGGGTACTTACAACATATTGAATATTTAATTATATTTAAATGGACTAAAATGATTAATTCAAGTTAATTTTAACTAAAATTCATTAACTCAAGTAAAACTAACTCTTATTACCAACTGAATTGCAGAATAAAATTACTATTTTTCGAACTATAGTTCGCTGTTAGTTATCTCCAGTTGTTAGTATATCACAATCTATGCTATTCTAGAAGTCTATGCATAGTTTACCTGAGTAATAAGTACATAGCAAAGGAGTTGTCCTTATTAATTAGATTATCAAATTTTACTTAAAATTAACTTATTAAAGGCTTATAATTAAGTACTTTATTTTTCATTTAGTCCATTTAAGTGTAATTGGATCTATGATTAAAGTATTTGGAAAAGAATTGTTCTTAACCATGCGCTTACTTTTAACTTGACAAAAATGCCCTTGAAATTTATTTCATTTTTCCATTTTGCATATTTTCTTTTGATGTTTGTATCTTTTGAATATTTGTATTTGTGTTTTGCTATTTGAAGTTGGATTCGTGTAAATACCTATAAGTCATGAATTTGCTAAAGGGGAGAAGGCAATTGAATTTGCTTCTTTGTTCATTCTTGAAATTATATTTGAATTGGTGATTGAAGTTAGAAAACTCTAGATATGCTCGCAGTAATCTACGACGCTGACAGACAAAACTACGCTCTTGAGACTAATCTATGATGAGTTAAAGAGTTTTATTTGCATGATCGATTGGGAGGTAGCAAGCTTTGGGATGCTAATTAGTGGTAGAAAAAGAAGAGCATGGAATAATTCCATTATAGAAAGAGTCCCAGCCATGGCAAGTATCATTTATAGTGGGATTAGCTTCAAGAGTTATATAGCACCTGTCACAATTCATAATCTAGTTGAAATCTGATAGGTTATTGTTTGATTTATGTGATAATATGACTTTCCGTTTCTTTAGAAAAGAAATCAAATATGTACCCATGTAGTACTAGCATACATAGATGATCAGATTTTGCCTTAGATCCTGCCGTCAATGTCCCAACCACCGGTGTGAAGTTTTTGCAAATTAACATCACTGGTTTGTAATTTGGCTGGATATCACTAGTTCTAACAATCTAAAAACTGGTCTGAATGGTGAATACAACCTAGTATTTATGTAGCTTTATTAGGACAGATAAATTGTGTCTTATTCAAGGAAGTTTATATTGGCATGTGTAACTAGTTATTGTTTGCCATTTACGCATTATGCTTGGCAGCCTATTATTTAAGGTTCCGGAGATTAAATATATGTGCGACTATGAATATTTAACACTAAGCACTAACAATTTGTTTGTATGTGTGGGACTTTGATTATGAATGATGCCTTTGGATGGTATTAAAGTTGGAAGTCAGCATTTCCCATGCAATTAAGTTACCCGAGCTACTGGCATATGTGAATATCGAAGAGGAAACCTTAAGAATGAGACCACAAGCATTCAGGGTTGTAGTTGATATATAGAGAACAAGAAACTACTCAAAGATAATAATTATAGTTGTGTGGAGGAACAAGTTGCTAAATTTCTAATCATTTTAGCTCATTACGAGTCAAATAGTATAGTAAACTTTTTCTTTCTTCGGAGTGGAGAAACTGTAAGTCTTCATTTTCACCATGTTCTTAAAGCAATTATATCACTAGAAAATGAATTTTTGGTACAACCCGATGGTTGAAATTATGTAAGATTGAAGGTTAGTGAACTAACTAGGATTAACTTTTATGATCTTTTGAATAAACGTTCTCATTAGCTTAGTCATATTATGTAGGATTGCATTGACCCTATTGGTGGAACACACATTCCTGTCAAAGTTCCTAAAAATGATGTGTCCATATATAGAGGAAGAAAAGGAATACCTCCAATGAATGTGTGAGCAATATGTACTTTTGTTTTGAAATTTACATGTGTTGTCTGGTTAGGAAGGATCTGCTTCAGATTCAAGAATACTGGAAAATGTATTAAGTAGGGAAAATAATTTGAAAGTTCCTAAATTTAAATGTAATCCTTAACTTGTCGTATTGAACTATAATTTTAGTTAGTGCTTAAATTGTCTTTTTACGTAGGTAAATTTTATTTAGTAAATATTAGTTATCTATTAACATCTACCAAATATCACTTGAAATCTCTAAAAAATGCAAAATAATTATTCAACCTTGGGGCATATGCGTCATTTTCTAAGAGCTAAGAAGAAGAAAGAACTTTTGATGTGTAAGATTAGATTAAATTTCCAACACAAAAAAGACATGTTTTTGAAAGAAAAAAGAAAATGAAACACATGGTAATGGTGGTAGTGTTTTGGAATGCGGACACCCCACAAAATTATTGTCCTTAATTGAATGGACGGTACCAAATATAATATAATAATATATTAGATATGTGCAATTTTGTAATTGGATAAAAATTAATATCATAAAGTTTACTATGTACGAGTTGTAGAACTCAATTTACAGTGTTGATAAACAAATTTAAGAATGGAGACGCCTCTTTCTTTCTATATATATATATATAAAAACAAATACATTTTTTATTTTAATTTAAAAAAATTTAATATAGAAAAAAATAAGAAAATAAAATCACTAAATTTTAATTGCATTTTCAGACGTTAAAAAATAAGAAGACTTTGTACAATTTTTGTATAATAATTGCCAATAACTGTAGTTGAATAATACTTATATAATAGTATACAAAAACAGTACGACCGCAATTCAATATTTTTTATCTTTATATAACAATACAACAACATTAACTAATTGTTTTTTTTATATTATTTTTATAATGGATCTATTTTTTAAATTAAATTTAAATTAAAATAAAAAATAAATTTTTACACCAAAATTAGAATAAAAATTGACTCCTAGTGTGTTGTCAAAATATATTTAAAAAAGGATTATTAAAGTCTTAATCAAGGAAAAATATTACTTTAGAATAATCTAAAAAAAATTACTTTAGAAGGTATAAATATTATTATTTTATTATTGTTAGTTTTTTTTTTCCAAATTATTATTGTTAGGTTTTTTTAGGTGAAAATCATGAAATAATATCTTGGTTAATGTTCCTTACACTAACTTTATCAGCAATTAGATTCAATTGTCTTGTTAATGATAATGAAATTTCCTATGATTTATAGATATTTAGTGTATATTCAGCCTAATATATAAATTGTTTTCGAATGAGCAACTGATTTAACACTTCAAAAATACAATAACCACCAATTTAACACCTGAAATATATAATTATCAATTTAATCGAAATATTTAGAAAGAAAAAAATTTATTAATTATTATAAGGAATATTTAAAAAATTGAGTAAACTTTCAAATATTAATAAAAAAAAGTACATAATTTAAATAATGAATAAGCTGATGAGTCTGGATAGAGCATCCAACAGTATATTGTAGTAGCAAATAGCTTTAATCCCTTGCTTTCAAAAACTAGGTGGTTGGCATTGTTAAGAAGCCAGAAAATGGACTCAAAAAGTGAACTCAAATAATAATATCTCAGATCTCCCCCACCTCGCTCTTCTTCTTCCTCCATACAAATATAAAATGTTTTCAGAACCAGAGACTTCATAAATCCAACACTCTAGTTTCTTCCAATAATGTTCAAAAAACTCAATTTTTTCTTCTTTTTTCTTGTTTTTCTTTGGAACCCAGTTTTTTCTCAGCCAGATTGGCTCTTCTCTGATGGGTTCAGCCATGCCAGGAGCAATATAAGCTTACATGATGGTGCAGAAATTGAAGATAATGGCATACTTCGTTTAACTAACAATACTCAACGCTCAAAAGGGCACGCCTTTTACTCCAATCCTATCCAGTTCAAAAATTCAAGTAATGGCAAAGTTTTTTCCTTTTCTACTGCTTTTGCTTTTGCTATAGTTCCTGAATATCCAAAGCTTGGTGGGCATGGCTTGGCTTTCACTATTTCTACTTCTAAAGACTTGCCTGGTTCTCTTCCAAGTCAGTACCTTGGGCTTCTAAATGCTAGTGATATTGGTAATTTCTCCAATCACATTTTTGCTGTTGAATTTGATACTGTTAGGGATTTTGAATTTGGTGACATAAATGATAATCATGTGGGTATTGATATAAACAATTTGGAATCCAATGATTCTGTTCCTGCTGCTTATTTTCTAGATAATTCTACAAGGGCTAATTTAACTCTCCAAGGTGGTGGGGTTATTCAATCTTGGATTGATTATGATTCTTCCAAGAATCTTGTAGAGGTTAGGCTTTCACCCTTTTCAGAAAAACCCAGATCTCCAATTCTTTCTTTCGAAGTTGATCTTTCTCCTTATCTCAAAGATTATATGTTTGTTGGGTTTTCTTCATCAACTGGTTTGCTTGCAAGTACACACTATGTTCTTGGATGGAGTTTTACTATGAATGGAATTGCTCAATCTTTATCTTTATCTTCCCTTCCTTCTATTCCTGGGCCTAAGAAGAGCCAAACAGTATTGATTTTGGCTGTTAGTGCTTCTGCTATTGTGCTTATAATCTTGGTTGTTGGTATAGCTTTTTACCTTATTAGAAAAATTAAGAATGCAGATTTTATAGAAAAATGGGAGTTTGATGTAGGTCCTCATAGATTTTCTTATCAAGAACTCAAGAAAGCAACAAAGGGTTTTAGAGACAAAGAGCTTTTAGGATTTGGTGGATTTGGAAAAGTTTTTAAAGGAACTTTACCAAATGCTAATACTCAAGTTGCAGTGAAAAGAATTTCTCATGAATCTAAACAAGGTGTGAGAGAATTTGCATCTGAGATTTCTAGCATCGGTCATCTTAGACACCGAAATTTAGTTCAGTTGTTAGGTTGGTGTCGCCGGAGAGGCGATTTACTGCTTGTCTATGACTTCATGCCTAATGGAAGCTTAGACAAGTACTTATTTGATGAACCTAAAAGAATTCTCAACTGGGAACAGAGGTTCAATATTATCAAAGGCGTCGCTTCTGGCCTTTTGTATTTACATGAAGGATGGGAACAGACTGTGATTCATAGAGACATAAAAGCAGGGAATGTGCTGTTAGATGCTGAACTAAACGGAAGACTTGGTGATTTCGGGCTCGCAAAATTATACGAACGGGGAAGTAATCCCAGCACCACAAGAGTGGTAGGCACATTGGGGTATCTAGCACCTGAACTAACTAGAACAGGCAAGCCTACAACTAGTTCAGATGTTTTTGCCTTTGGTGCACTAATGCTTGAAGTAGTTTGTGGAAGAAGACCTATTGAGCCTAAAGCATTGCCTGAGGAGCTTATTTTGGTGGATTTTGTATGGGAAAAGTGGAGAAGTGGTGCAATTCTTGATGTAGTGGATTCAAGATTAAACGGTGAGTTTGATGAGCTTGAGGCTATAATTGTGTTGAAACTGGCGTTAATATGTTCCAACAATTCACCCGAAAAGAGGCCTACGATGAGGCAAGTGGTGAGGTATCTGGAAGGGGAAGTTTCGTTACCAGAGGGGGTTGCTGCCCCAGATGCATATGATGGTAAAAAAGGTGATGGTGGTAGTGGAAGTGTTGAGTTTGAAGATTTTGTACATTCATATCCACTTTCATCAAATTTTGAGAAAGTAAGTACATGGTCTTCTGGAGGTGATTTTGGGGATGTTGATATTGAAGCAAGTTCAAGTTCACCTCTTTCAACTTCTGCTAGAGAAGGTAGATAGTTATGGTAAAGAGGACTAATTTTTCACCTTTTCTTTTGGTTTTCATTGTTTCTGCAATGAGATTTTTCTGTACAAATGCATTATAAATTAATTCATTGATATCCCAATTTTTGGGTTGTATGTAGATTTCCAATTAGATATTCCTCATTTGTCTATCTTCAATCAAAATTTTGCTAGATTTGAATCTTCCATAATATTTCAAGATATGGGCATTGAATAAAGACCATTTTCTCATTATTAATTGTTCAGAAAACAAGAATATTTATAGTATTAATTTGACTAAATGTTTTTCTCTGTTATAAAATTTTATATGCCAACTGCCAGGCTGCAGATTATAATAAAAGAAAGAAAGAAACCAATAGTTTTGGTTTGAGTGTGACTGGACATGACATATTCCAATTTCATAAAATTTCAACTTGTTTTTAAATATATGTACAAAATTATATTTCTTTTCAAAAAGAAAAGAATAGGTTGTTGGAAACTTGCCAACCACCACAGCATCTTTATCTTATAATACAGACTCACATTGACTGTATATATAAACTATGTTTTGTTCCCATCAAACATTATAATCCAACTAAGCAAGGAAATAATAAGTATTATCCTAAATTTATAAACTAATCTTTGTTTTACCTTAATAATAACAATAATTACACATATTTTCAAGATTGTTAGGCTTACATAATCAGACTTTTCTTTTTCTTACTCCCCTGCCTGTCAACTTTCGTAAAACAAATCATTGCCCATGAAGAAAAATGCCCACTTGCCAATTAGGTAGCATAATAAGTTTCATCTTGCTCTCTTGTATGGCGAGGCAAAGGAAAAGAAAATTCTTGACCTTTCGATTCATAAGGTAGATATTTGATCATTAACTAACCGCGACAATTCATTCTTCGATTTATCTCATTTAAATTAGGATATTGCAAATCATTCTCATTTTTCCCATGATATATGGAAAAAACTTTCAATTTCAATCTATTTTTTCCATGATATATGGAAAATATTTTCGATTTCAATTTCATTTTTCCCATGATATATGGAAAAGATTTTCGATTTCAAAGTTGAGTGAAAGGTGTGTCAATTCACACGCGATTACGTGAGAACTGTTGAATATGGTGGAATCCAAGAACGATTGCCATAAAAAATGTTGTTCACATAAACTTGTATAAAATAACATCAATCTTTATCAAATTAGAATGAATTCAACTTAAAAATAACCTTGAAAAGAAAAGGTATAAGGTGAGAAATTAGTATATTTGATGTTTATGACCCAGTAAAATCCAATTCACATTTCTTCCAAAAGAATTAGTCAATACTTAATCCCTCAAGTGAAAAGTAATATGAAGCCTTTAATTGACCTTAAAAAACAGTTAAATTTATAGAGCAACCAAAATTTTGAAGCACATGCATAAATAATCCTTTAGTGGGAGTAGCAGTGGAATTGTCTCATCAAATGACAATTAAATATTATTTTCTAATAGATGGTTTTCTAAAAGAAATCCCTTGAGTGTATATGAATAAATGTATGGTTAGAAGAGAATCCTTTTTAAAATGCACAAGTAAAATCAATTTCAAACTTTGCTTTGCTCTTTAGCCATAAACTTTTCTACATATATGAATCAAAACAAGAAAAGAAATCACCAAATACTTATGAGAATTATGAGTGGCTTACCCTTCACCACTTAAGCTATTTTTCTCTAAAAATTGATGTCCACTACATAAAAGGTCAAAATGCCAAATTGAAAACCAGAAAACAGGCAAAAAGAAAAAGGTGATAAACATTTTTCATGATGGGTATGGTTTTCCTCAATCTCAAATATTGTATATGCTTAAAATAACTTCAAGAATCATTAATCATATTGCATATAGCTCAACATTCACTAGATTCAAAATGGTTAAAATACTAGCAAGAATCTATTTAAATATTTATGAGATGAATTGTACATAGCTTGCTTCATATACAGCTTTTTCTTTCTATCTATGGCTACATTGCAATTAAGCCTACCTAAACTACTATTTCAACTTCTTAAGAGTTTGCAATGATATTGAAGGGGCTGCGGTCATCAAGCAATACTTGTATCGTGATCAATCTCGTTCACGATAATCTAGCCTAATTTTAATGGTGATGTTCTCTACATTTTGAAGGAACCTAATCCATTTACATCTAATAATATGTCCCTAATGTTATCACTAATCAAGTTGGACAATTAGCAGAATTCGATAAAAGGAAACAGTAAGTCGAACGCATACTTCAAATGAAATGTTTACTTGAAAAGTTGTCTTGCTGATCATCTTCAGTATTTTCTTCCTTTGAGACTTTCATTCTGCTAAAAATCTCACGATCATCAAACCCTGCATATAGTAACTTATAATTAGCAAGAATGCTTCTTTAAGCAGAACTAGCTTACCAAAATAATAATGCTTCTTTATTAACGTTTTTCACATAAGCAAGATTTATAAGTACCTAAATCCAACTCTTCAACTTCATCGTTAATCCACGTGGTAGAAGAAGGTGGATCAAGTGCCATCCAATCCAAGTTTGCATAATCTTCCGGGCTCAAGTCTTTCCCCCTGATCCAGTTTTCCAAAGTACTAATATTGTCAACTGATATGGGGTCAATAGGATTTTGTTCCTGGTTAGTAGTGCCAACCCTGAAAATAAATTTGTAATGCAGAAATGTTCAGACCTTGTTTCCCCAATTTTCAAACACCATCAATAAGCACATTCAGTAAAATTAATAAAAGAACATACATTTGTTTCAATTGCAAGTTGTACTGAACAAACAAAAGGTCACTGAGTCGTTGGCGCTCCAAACAATTACTTGTGTCATATATTCGTTCAATAGGAATCTGATTTCGCTTATACCCCAATGAACTGCAGGTTTGACTGAGAATTCGAACTGCTAACCGTGCCAAATTTGGGCAACTTCCTCCATAAGTTGACCACCATTCAGCTGCAGCAAAAATAAAAAATGAGATGAATAGTAATTGAAGAGGGAATGTATTATTTATAACAGAGTCTAGCATGTAAAAATTAAGTTTCTGCATCAGTCATTATTGCAAGACATGCGAACAAGGAATTTCTTCCATTGCACAATGGAAACCATAATGGCCTTATTATCAGTGTCTCCGCCCAGATATTCAAGTTTCAGATTTCTGACAGCTTTACCTACTAAGTACTAATTACCCTGCCTAGCAACATGCTTAAAGGAAAGCATTTTTATTAATTTTAGAATTTCCAATATAAGAAGTTACATGTGATATAAAAATCTTCTCCAACTGAACTGTGTAATAATAAATTATGCAATACAAATAACAGAAGGTTACTGTTCCCTCTAAACATCTAAGATCCATGCATGTGTAAACAAAAATTTACTCATTCATCAACCTCTTCTCATGGACACTTTCTAATCCTTATAAATTGTGTATGTGAACTTTTAAGCAATAATGCTAATTGCACTATGGAAGCCAAACTGGAAATTTAATTAACAAAAAGAACTCTCACCAGGAAGTAGTGTGTCTCTAGCCCTTAAAGCCATCTTCCTCCCAAAATCTCCGGCTGCACTTTTGTAAGAGTTGATCTCCTTGCTGATTTTATCTTGAATATCCGCATCCAGCACCAATTTTTCAATGCAATCAATCATTCCGGACAGAATGTCACCTTGAATATCTCCTTCAACGCTATAAAAGAACTTGGGATTAAGGAAGAAACCGGCAACATAAAGAGGGAGGTTACTTTGCTGTTCCCATCTATAATCTACAATATCCCAGTAGACCAGGTAATCATCCCTCTTTACAAGTTTCTTCTTAATTGCTTCTTTGGCATGGTATATTCCTGCATAAACATACCCCACTGCAGGCCTCTTATGGCAACTAATTATTTTCAAAAGTCTCAAGAATGGATTTGTTATATGGGTAATCAGATTGCAAGATGACCAAAATGAGTGATCACTTATCAAATCTAACATTTCTAGTCCCCCTGGTTTCTTTGAGTACAGACAATCCACCCACTCCTGTGAAAAAACCATCGCCTCCAAATCGCGCTTGAGATCAGCCATTCTTTTCAATGTCAGAAAATTTGTAGCTGAACTAGTGAGTCCTGGTTCTACAATGTCATTGCCACGAGTATACCTTCGCATCATATTCAACACCACACTGTGATTGTACACAAATCTTGTAATAGATCTTGCATGTTCAATTGTTGCATTTATCCATGGAAGTTTCGCAAAATCTTGGAATATCAAATCTACACAATGAGCAGCACAAGGAGCGCAATATAGAGAAGGAAAAGTACTGGATAACCTTCTCCCCGCAACTAAGTATTGCTCTTCGGTGCTTGTTATCACTTGTAAAACATGTCTAACTCCAACTTCTTCCACGACTTGTTTAAGCAATTCATAAAGAGCATCCGTTGAATTTATAATGTCAGATGCATCAACAGATTTCAAGAACACCACTCCTTCAGGACAATGAACCAAAAAGATTAATAGAGTTCTACCCATGGACGTGCTCCGCTGTTCAACCAAAATAGAACAACCAGTCCTTGCCCAAGTTGCTGTATACTTTTCAACATCAGTCTTCACTTCTTCAACCAAATTCTTCAATATCCATCCACGAAGATCATGATATGAAGGTACACCAACCATAAACCCTCCTGAAGCAATTGCACCAACCATTGGTCGAAAATAAACAGAGTTCACGGCATCTAGAGATGCCCCAATATCACATAAAAATCTCCCTACAGCGATATGGACATGCTCATTCGCTTTTTGAGCACCTAATGCCAATTTATCATTCATAGTAATAGTAGCATTTGTATTTGCATTTGTACCACAACCTTTACCTCTTCCTCTCTTCTTCCTCTCTCCATCTCTAGTACTCGTTCTTCCTTCTTGAGCAACTAACAAACTCGAACTAGGCTCTATCACATTCAAAGCTCCAAGCAACTCCTCCCCATTGTTAACTTCAATATGATCATTAGCAAAACTCTCTACCTCATTCAGAACAACAGGGTTTAAATTCATTACCTCGTCCGAAATCTTTTGCTTCTTCCTCTTCTTAACAACAACTCCGTCCAAACTTTGTTGCATCATAAGCCTAACATCAGAAGGAACTCGTAAACAAGTAGACGCGTTACCCTTTTGACCTGCTAAATGTTCTTTAATCCTATGAATCCCTCCTCCCTTGAAAAATTTGCTACAATACACACACTTTAGTTGCACTCTATCTCCATTCTTGAACATTTGACAATGCTTCCAAGCTGGGTCATGTTTTTGTGAAGTAATAGGTACAGGTTCCAAATTTGAATCCATCAAAACCAAACCCTAATAATCAAACAATCATTAATGCTTAAAATCCAAGCTCTAATCTTTTTTCTTCTGAGTATCAAAATATAAGAAAAGAATCTAACTTTCCCCTCTTAAATTTCAATCAAACAAGCTACAATGACATAACGCATTTAGCATAGGCTAAGGTTCTAACATCAAAAATAATCAAAGAGAAAAAAAAAAAAAAAAAAAAAAAAACATAACAATTGTAAAGACAGAGAAAAGGTAACAGAACTTACTTGGGATTTATATATGTTTTTGAGACAATCGCTAACAGAACCGAGTTAAGGAGGTTGAAATTGGTTATAAACCGAGAGGGTCTGTGACCGGACCGACCGGTTAGGGCTCAACGTATTAACCGGTTTAGCTTATAACCATAATTAGTTCGGCTTTTACCGGGTCTAAGTGACGATGAAGTGGGACAGGCTTCGCGGAAAAGAAACGTAAACGAAACCGGAAGTCCCGGTTATCAGGCGAAAAAATCGGAAACAGTTGCAACATACTAAATGAGAAGAGACATAATGGACCAGCCGGTGACCAGTGATTCTAATTTGAACCGCGATTAATTATGGCTTTATGACATGTGTTCTTTTTCATTTGAAAGCTGACATTTTTCCTTAATTTTCTTTCATTTTCCCAACAACCAAACAGCTTATTTTCTGTAGAAAGGCAACACATCTATTATTTTTTCGGTACACATGTTTTAAAGTAACTATCTCATTCCTCTTAAGTAGTTCCTTAATATTAATCACCACATTTGGACAAGATGAAGGGACCTTAGCATGAAGAGCAAGCATTTTCACTACCTAACCTGTAATTATTTATCTTTTGTAACTCAATTAACATGTAACATGTTATTTATTAAAAATGGAGAAGGAGATGCAGAGAGAATTACCCGCCACTACCGCCTCCATAGACGAAGATGATGGCATTGCTTAAAACTCGTGGTGTTGTTGTCCATGGAGCTTCTGATTTTTTGTCGATGTGTCAGGTTTCTGATTTCGAAGTATTATCGGATTTAGAAAATTATTTAGGACAAATGTGTTATTCCCTCAAGTATTATGGCAGGGTGGGTTGGTTTTTTGGGACCAAATTTGGAAGTACTCATCTCATAAAGTGTCTGAACCAATATTTGAAAGACAAGTACTTAAAATTTATCAAAAGAATGTGAGATGTGGGATTTTGCATTGATAGAAAGATATTTTTAAGAAATAAGCCCATGAAATGGGATTTGGTAGAAGAGCATTGTGGATGCTCTTATGAATATAACACACTTAATTTAACAGATTTTAAACAATAGTAATACTTTCTACCAGTAAAATTGTACTCAATTGAAAAAATATGTCAACTCAGTATAATATTTTGTAAAGGAATAATTATTTTGAGATCTCTAAGGTTTCATATAATCTACAATCGAGTCTCTTTCAGTTTTCAAGCATTCAACTCACGAATCATTCCGTCCAATTTAATTGTTAGTTAGAGTTAAAAAGATCAAATCTATATAATTTTAGGTGCTTGAAATTTATACTTATATAATTTTAGGTGCTTGAAATTTATACTAATATACATTTAGGTCTTTATATATTTTTATTTCTATTTTAAATAATAATAATAATAATAATAATAATAATAATAATAATAATAATAATAATAATAATAATAATAATAATAAAGAGAAACAAATCAAAATCTGATTTCTTCCCCTTCTTTTATCCTTTTACATTTCTTCTTCTTTTTCTTTCAGTACTACCGACACCAGTAGAGATTTCGCCGACCATGCAACCACCATCATCTCCGGCATCAGCTTTGTTCATGCTTTTTTGGTAAACCAAAGGCAGTTCAAATTTTTAGTTGGCTAACATATTGAGGTTGTGTGGCTAGTAAGCGTGTCAGGTGTGTGAAGTACACCAATTGTTAGGAATGCGCTCAAGCCTAACTCCTTAGATTATGGGTTAGATTCACAATAAATGTTACACCAAATGCATTCCAAAAAAGATGACTACAACTTAAACTATGATTTGGCAAAAATAATTTAATAGTTATTCTTCTAGGACGGAAGCAACCAGAAGGTGGCAACTAAACCCTTAAGACAGAATCAACTGAAGGAAATGTTAAATGGATGGAGGTGATAATGGCTTAAACCATGTTTTGGCAAGCATAATTTAAAGATAGTTCTCCTAAGATAGTATCAACTGGAAGGTGATAACTAAACCCTCAGGATGGAATCAACCGAATGCAAAGTTAAATGGATGGTTTCCTCTAGGACAGAATCAACCAGAAGAATGTAACCCTTCAGGTTAGAATCAACTGAAGGATAAAAAGGTAAAAAGCTTGAATTGGGCGCTAATTGACAAAACAAGTGATTGTCAAAGGGTAATTTTAATAAACAAATCTCTAGACGCTAATCAGACAAAGACAAGTTGCATTAAAATTAAAACATTCTATTAAATATTTAGGATAAAGACCGACAAAGTGATCTGTTATAGATAAAGTTTAACAACCAAGGAGTTTAAAGACGCGAGGTCTGGTTGTAGTTGTTTAATTTGTTGATTGATTAAGCCTTTCTCTGTCTTATGTTCTCCTTTTTATAGCAAAAGTTTTGGCAATTGAATAATTTACTAGTGCAATTAACATGCAGACCTTTGTAAACTACTTCAATGTTCTCCTACTTCCATAGCTATACGATCTTTCTGGTGTCTAGCTTACATAAGTGTTCCCATTCTTCAATTGCCCAAAAGCATCTGAAGTCTTCCACTTAAAGCATTTGGAGTCTTTTACTTTTCAAATGTTCAAATCTACATTTTTCTGGAGACTTCCACCTTTGACTCTGAGGCTTTAAATTCTCAAATCACAACTAAAGCTTAACACTACTACAAAACATACATAACGTTATAAGCCTAAATAAAACCTTAGCATTTAAGTACTTTATTTGCATCCTCAAACAAGTTGGACCTAAAAATAACATAAACATATCTTAATTAATCCAAATCCAATACAAATTGATCCAAAAATCCTAAAACCAATTACAATTGAACCAAAAATTCTATTTATAACATAAACATGCTTCATCTTCTCCTTCTATTTATCCTTCTTCTTCTTCGTACAGAGATCACATCGGGGAAGAGAGAGAGAGAGAATTTTCTATCTTTATAGCTGCCGCTATAAAGCTCAGACCGATGAACCTAGACTGTCATCTCCTAGCTCTTATCACAACCTTTCCATTGATACCTATAGCTTCACCGATCTGTAATCGGAGAGGAAGAAATCGGTGGGTCGGATTGTGGATTTCATTTGGGTTCTGGCCCAACCTTCAAATTTGGGTGTGTTTGAGCTGGTTGGTGGGTTGAGTTTGATGACCAAACAATACTATTATTTTTGCTAATAATAAGAGGTTTCCTATGTTGTTTATCTTCAACAAACTGAACGAAGAATTGCTTATTGGATTGCTCTAGTTAGCCACCTAAACAATTGTTCTAGGGATATTTTTATACCAAATACTCAAGTAACAGGTTTTGGAACTTCCCAAATTGAAGAAACCAAGTTCAAATTGTCCTACCTACCTGATGTAATACAAAGATTTTTTAGGTCTTTGTTTTCTTCATCCAAGAATAAGAAGAAGGACGAAAGAGTTGATTTTTTAACAAATAAATTTAACTTTATATTTTCAATAATAATAATAATAATGAATAAAAATTTAAAATATTGACAAGTGGGGGATTTTGGTCTTATTTTGAAGTTATAAATAAGAAATTGACTTCTTTAATTGACTAATGGAAACTTGGGTAAAAATTGGATAGAATGATCTGTTAATTTAACAGCTAAATACTTGAAAAACTTACTAATAGTTTTTCAAAATGAAAGTACCCAATCACAGATTATAGAAATTTTCAGGAACATGAAAGTAACTATTCTTATTATAAATAAATACTTATACTAATGAATCAATTCTTATTATAAATAAATACTTATACTAATGAATCAATTGATGTGTCCACGTGGAGTTCTTAGCTGACTACGCAATATATAAGACTTCTAATATGGAGAAGTTGAATTCTCTTTCTTTCTCATCTCATCTCATTTCTAGCCAAATACAAAAATTCACTATGAACTTTGTCAACATTGTGTCTTTGAACTTTATGAATAAAAATACCCTAAACTTTGCCGGCTTGTGTATTTTTCACTAAATTCATATTTTTTATCCAAAAATGAAAAAAATTTGAAACTATAGGTACTTATAATTGTACAAACTAAATATGAATGGCCAAAGAAAAGATTTTAAAAAACTTTGGTCACCAAGAACAGCACACGTTGTTCCCCTTCTTTTACCTTCCTCCTTTCTCTGCTATGTTTCTTTAATCTCCACGCCGCCATGTCAATGTCGTTCACGACCACAGTTTTGGTGGTTCTAGTGATCCCTTTGATGGTGTTCTTCGTGTTCGGAAGAGGCAGGCATCGCGAGAGGAAGCAAAAGCAATCATCAAACGATTCCTTGACCCTCGGTGGGCCGATGACGGAACTAAGGCCACCAGGGAAAAGCCCAGGTACTAGGCAGTCCGTTGATGTCCATGGCTTCACTTTATCGGGTCGGGTCATGAAGCTAACCGGATCGCAGATTTTCTGATCAACTTTTCAAGCTTTTTCGGCAACTTTTGACCTTCCATATAGGTGTCAGAGTGTTCATCTCTTGTGTCTCTTTGTTTTGATATAAATAGTTTGTTAAACTGAGTTGTTATCTGAATTTGCATTTTCCGGCACGTGGCCAAACTGTTTTTGCAATTTTCCAGCGAAATTTAGTGGTATATGTTGAAATTGCTTCTGTTTTTTGTTTGTAGGTGATGAGAAGGTCGTGATGATGTGTTTGGAATGGATTTTAGGCAAATTTTTGTGTATTCCGGCAGGCAAAATATTATGTTTCGGTTACCAGTAGTGGTGCTGATGGAGGATGGGGTGGCAGAGGTGTGGGGGTGGTGGGCTGTTCTGGTTGAAGAAGAGGAATAAAAGTTCATCTTAGTCCCTAAAATTTTTAAAATCATTTCTTTAGCAACTTATATTTAGTTTGTATAGTTATAAGTACCTATAGTTTCAAATTCTTTTCATTTTTAGACAAAAAATTTGAATTCAGAGTGGAAAATGCACAAGCTAGCAAAGTTTAGAGTATTTTATTCATGAATTTCATTTTAGAGTGAAAAGTCATATTGTTAGCAAAGTTTGGAGTGAATTTTTATATGTGGCCTCTCTTTTTCTATACTCCTTCAAGATTTCCTCCGCATAACAGTGGACAGCTCTATGGCCACGGCCACCACGTATCGACAAAATCAGTGTTCGATCATCATGGTTCTATATTGGTTTGTAGTTCGAAGTGCACACATGTACTTTTTTAGTTTCTTTTCAAGTTAAATTATAATACAAAATTTTTAGATTGCACTCGATATGGCTATGTTTCTATCATCGCATGATAAATTATACAAGGAATAGTCTATATACAGTTTATTTTACAGATCCACTCAATTTGCAATACAAACACAAGTTTAAAATTATAATCTAATAAATACGATTTGAGTATAAATAATCCAATAATAAATCAAAGCTAAAAAAAGAAAAATATAAAACATAAAATTTTAAAAAAAAAAAAAGATAAAGATTAATATTAGCAATTTCTTGGACTTGCACTTTTATATGCACAAACGATCACTTATTAAAGCAAATGTGCTCTTTCTATATGTTCAAAAAAGCTCTAATATAGATCCACAAATTTAAAAACAACCTGATTCGCAGCATTTCCCAATGCAAATGAGAGGTTCTTTTTTCATGATTTATTAAATTATTCCAAATGTTTAACTTTAACACAAGAAAAACTGCCAAAAAAGGCCACTAATCACATTCTTTACAGCTTAGCAGACCGTTTAGCCCACAACCTCTTGTTTTTTAAAGTTAAACCAAAAAAAAGGTCCTCTCTTGATACCAAAATATAAGGAGTAACTCCTCTTTTTTACCCATATACAACAAACCACTAATCTTCACTTCTTCAAATTTCAAATCAAATGACAATTTCAACTTCCTCAAATCTCTTCGTCTACTACTACTTTTCAATTTCCATTTTCATCTCTTCTTTCGCAGGTTGTAATATTTGTAAATTTTTACTGCATTTTTATATTCAGTTTCTTGATTTTCTTGTTTTCTTGCAGGTGGGACTCAACTCATTGTAGTCAATAACTGTCAAGAAAGCATATGGCCAGGAATTCTTGGCGGAGCAGGCCAAGAAACACCTAGAGACGGCGGTTTCCAACTTTCCGCCGGTGAACAAACAGTTATAGACCTTCCTGATCAATGGTCAGGCAGAATCTGGCCACGACAAGGCTGTTGTTTCGATGAAACAACCGGAAAAGGCACGTGTATGACTGGAGATTGTGCTGGTCTTTTACAATGCAAAGGCAATGGTGGAGTTCCTCCAACATCTATTGTAGAAATGACATTTGGAACTTCAAACTCCGACTTGCATTTTTATGATGTAAGTTTAGTAGATGGGTTTAACGTGCCGGTTTCTATGGCTCCGGTAGGTGGCAGTGGCGGGGGACAGTGTGGCGTGGCAGCCTGCGAGGCGGACTTGAATATATGTTGCCCTGAAAGATTGGTTGTGAAGAGACAAGGAAAGGTGGTGGGATGTAAAAGTGCATGTTTGGCTGCAAAAACTGATAAGTATTGCTGTACAGGAGAATTTGCAGATCCTAATAAGTGTAAACCAAGTATTTTTGGACATCTTTTTAAGGCAATATGTCCTAAAGCTTATAGTTTTGCTTATGATGATGCTTCTGGACTTATGACTTGTAATGCTCCAAGGTATGTTATTACCTTTTGTCCCCCTAATCATGGTTTAATGACTTGATTTAGTTAGGTACATTAGTGAGCAAGCAGAGACTCAATTTGACAACAACGTTGTATTTTTGGTCTTTGATTTAGTTATGATAATTATTTTTCTATTTTCTGGTATTTTGAAGTTTGATTAAGGTGATAATTAAGTGTTAGTTCTTTCTTTATTAATATATTTTTACTCGCACAATTTGCGGGGAGGCATTAAACTTGTATAAATATTTGAATTTCAAAAACAATCTCTTCAAACAAAAAGGCTTCAAACAGTCTCAGCCAGTTCAGCTAAAGGAAGCAAAAGGAAACCTGATGGGGCAAATTTTTATCAGTGGTACCAAGCATCTCATTCGCCAGGATTTGGCGCTCTAAAGGAGTACCAAAAGATAAACACTTTATAACTTTTGAGGCAAACTTCTGCTGACTATTTGAACTATTTTCCCTGTGAATTTCTTATTATTGCTGAACATTCATGAGGTTTTCCATGCTCCAGCACATGCTGTAATACATGCAATCAAACAGAACAGCTTAGTTGGAAACGTGTAAACAAATAAGCTAATGAAATGAGCCTCAGCAGGTAAACAAAGAAGCAAAAGAGAAGGCAGTTGTTATTACGTAAATTCACATCACAGGTGGGAACGATACACATCACATAAATGTCAGAAGCAAACACCGGCCAAAATGAATATGTAGTAGGGAACTGCAGTCTGCAGGTACACACTAATTCAAGAAATGAATGATAATATTAGAAGCTATTTGAATCATAGAACACAAGACATCACTTGAAACAAGTTTTAGAAAGATTAACTTTCTCAACAACTCCTTGAGAAAAATGGTTGAGCAGAATCATCAGAAACATTTAAGTTTCGGCCTTCACTGCTATGCTGTTGTTTGTTCGTTATACTGATCTACTAAGGAAACATTTATGCAGATGTTAATGCATATGCATATATATAAATGCAGTAAGGAAACAGAGTATATAAATCCTGGGGCTTCAGTCAAACAGGACTGCAACTGGAACAAAACAATGCAGAAATTAACAAGTCAAAAAAAACTATTATAATTTATACTAGCTGCATCCAGAGTAAGATCCATATCTTCATTTGTTCATCGAAGAAGAATATTCATTCAGCAGTCAGTTCAAAGAATTTTCCATAGAAAGCTCCAACCTGGTTTCAATAACATGATTCATGAAAATGAAATGCATAATAAAAAGAAGCGAAAAAAATAATAAAAAAAATCGGGCGCCCCTCTCCGGCCGTCATGCTTTATCCTGCTCTATTAAATATTAAAGTTCTTTAAGAAAAATCAGTTTAAACTGCATATTAAATAGATAAGTTCTTCAAGAAAATGGACAGAATCGTTTATATTACCCAATCATAAGAAGGTAGACGAGGAAATTCATAAAAATCAACTGAAATTTTGTCTTATTCATCTAATAGCACATTTCAAGAACAACAGAAACTCAAAATTTTCATAATCTCTGTCCATGTAACCTTGCGTGTATTTTAAGTACCGCACACTAAACATAATTTGAACCTTGGGATCAACCACCACTTAGGATTAAAACACAAAACTTCTGGCTTCAAATAGTTTTACATTCCTTCAAAACGATGGCCTTTGCTGCAATTCAAAGAACAGCAACCAGATATTAAGAAACATACAAATGCAGAAAACTATAGCAGGAAGTGAAGTAAGAAGAGACTAACCTCCCTCATGAGCACCATTCTCTAGCATTTTGGAACATCTTTAACCATGGGCTAGGACCCTTCTTGTCCAAATTCCAATGCTTTGGGTACCATGGGAACTGCCACATCAGGTAGCAACGTTCAGGATGAGGCATCATGGCAAGATGCCTCCCATCAGGAGAACAAATTGCTGCTATTCCCAGGGGAGAGCCATTCAAATTGAAAGGGTAGACTTCCATAGGATTTCCATCATCATCATAATACCTAACTGGGGCCAAGTTTGAATGAATTACGCGATCAAAACACCATCGTCAGGGAAATATGCTCTTCCCTCACCGTGGGAAGCCCACACACCGAGTGTGCTACCTTCCATTCCTTTGAACATTATAGCAGGGGAGTCATTTATTGCCACATTTGCAAAGCGGCATTCAAATCGACCAGACTCATTGTGAATAAAACGTGGTTGTGACGGGTCCCCGCCAGCACCATGCACACCCCCAACATGAGGGCCTGGGACCCAACCCAAGAGAGCCACGAGCTGACATCCATTGCAGACACCAAGACTAAAAGTGTCAGGCCGCTTGTAGAACTCCTGGAATTGATCTAGAAGGGGTTTATTATTAAATCTAATGGAAGCAGCCCAGCCTTTTGCAGAATCTAGGACATCAGCATAGCTAAAACCCCCTACAAACACAACTCCACAGAATTCTTGAAGAGACGCGGCACCCTTCAAAAGGTCAGACATTGTAATATCCCAGGGTTCAAAACCAGCAGCATAAAGTGCCGCAGCCATCTCTCTGTCCCCATAGCTGCCTTCCTCGCGAATCACAGCCACCTTTGGTTTTGAAGTTGCAGTCATAAATTTCTGATCAGTAAAAGGAGTAAAGGACAATTCCAGTAAGGTTCCTTTCGGTTCTTCAAACCTTCTCTCGCCAAATCCACACAAGAAGCCAACCTTTGGAACTTCTCTAAATGAAAACTGGTTTCTTCCCACATATCTCTAAGGTGAGAAGTTTCCTCATTCAGATAAGTTGTGCCATCGACTTTCAGCTCTATCATGGGTGAAGCAGTCACTTGTGCAATAATACTGGCAGAAACCCCCTTACTGTTGAGCTTCTCCATTACAATATCCAAATTCTTTCTGCTAACCTCAAGAACTAGACCAGGCTCTTCTGCAAAGAGTGTTTGGAGAAGACTGTGGTCTTGTGAAGTAAAGTCCATAACAGCACCACAATTACCAGCAAATGCCATCTCCATGGCACAGACTAGTATTCCACCATCACTTATGTCATGGCCAGAAGAGATGAATTCGCCTTCAATAAGATCCTGGACACCCTCAAAAACGCTTTTGAAATAAGGAACGTCATCAATATCAGGACAATCATCCCCAATCTGGTCAAAGGCTTGTGCAAGTGCAGATGCACCTAGCCGCCGCTTTCCTTTTGCCAAATCAATGTGAAGCAACACCCCATTATCTCCCAACTTCAAATCTGCTGTTTTTGTTATGTCAGGGCAAGTGGCATAGACACTGATAACAAGATTACCAGGAGCCTTAACAACCTCGCCACCTGCATGAGCTGCCATTGACAGACTGTCCTTCCCCCCATCAATAGCAATCCCAAGTTCAATCATAGTTTCTGAAAGAGCTATGGCAGCATCATACATGTCAGCCCCTTCTCCATCAAGCTTGGCAGCATACATCCAATTTCCACTTGCTTTGACATCAGAAAGAGAAGTAACTTTTGCCCAAAGTAGATTTGTGAGGGCTTCTCCGACAGCCAATCTGGTCATTGCCTTTGGATTGATCAGACCTTTGATCGGCTGCTCTCCTATTGCACATGCACCTCCAGTCAAGTCAGTGTAACTTTGAGCTACAACAGAGACATCAGCTAGAGGAATCTGCAGTGGACCAACAGTTTGCTGCTGTGCTACAAGACCTGTAACGCACCGATCCACTTTAGTTGTCAAGAACCGTTTTGAACAAATAGAAGGAAGTCTTAACACCCTCTTCGAAGTTTCCATCACTGTAATCCCTGGAGCAATCTCAAGTGCTTCCCGTGCATGATCCACATGGTGGAATTCAAGTCTTCTGAGGCATATCCCCGAGTACTTTCTCCAGCTCAAGATCCACAGCTGGAGGAGTAGGGAGTCCAGTTGATTGGCATTTCCCAATAGCCAAGCTATCAACCAAAACAATACGACCCTCCCCATTAATTGTTCCGATGATGGCCATTGACAACCTTTCTCTTTCACAAATTGATATTAAAATATCATGGCTCTCAGGCTTCACCAAGATTGCATCTTGTTCCTGATATTCTGCACCCCATATCTCCAGAACAGACATCGTATGATCACCAACCACAATTTTCCGAATGTCAATCACAGCACCCTTTGGGTATATAATTTCCTTGACAACATTGCAATTCCCACCAGCTCCCTGATCATGGATACTAACAATTGGATTTTTGTCCCCCATCTCAACACAAGCACGGACAACACGGTACAGTTTTTGTGCCATCTCAGCATCCCCTCGCTGAACAGCATTAAAATCAAGCTCTGCATTATTCTGACCACTAACCATACTCGATTGAGCCCCACCTCCCATTCCAATACGATATGCAGGGCCTCCAATCTTTACCACCAACATGCCAACGTCAGGCTCCCCTTTTGTTATGTGGGTGTGATCAATTTGTCCAATACCCCCACTAAACATAATCGGCTTGATCCATTCTCGTCTCTCCCCACTCGGAAGTCTCATTCCAAAAGTTCTCGTATACCCCTGAATCAAAGGCTCGCCAAATTATACAAGGATTTGTGGTTTGCTATGTTTGGTTGGTGAGAAATCTTTCTTTAATAATTAGCCTACAAATTATACAAGGACTTGTGGTTTTTACATGTTTGGTTGGTGTTCACAAGCATCTTCAAGAGTCACAAATTGACTCATTTGTAGTATTTCCAATGAAAAATAATTTTACCCGTGCATGCAAAACGTAATTTGCATGCAAAATGCCCTAAAGAGCTTACTAATTTTGAACTAACTTTAAATCGAGAGCTCCCCAGCAAGTTCAAAACTTCTTTAAAAAAATGATCCAAGCTCATTCGGCTCAACTCAATGTCAAGCCCTGTCAGAAAAAGCACATAGGAGAGAGAGCTTCATAAACTAAAAAAATATGTAACCCCCAATTGGTTAAGATTAGAAATAAATAAACATGGTAGGCAACAGGTTGATAGCAAGTGATTTGCAATGTGATAGATTGATAGCAAGTGGTATTATGAATCATGCAATGTCAGCCAATCACAAAAGAGCCAAAAATGATATAATGGATCATGCATTAAATTTGTTGAAATATAAATAGAAAACCATTAGAAAGGGACAAAAAGTTGTTGAAATAAAAAGATCCAATACATGAAAAATTCGAGACTCTTAACCTAAACACAAAAGGCCATCACTGCCAGCTGAAATATTTTTGTACAGTCACGATCACAAATTCACTACTACCTCTTTTTTCTTTTTTACACCCTTAAAACTTGTAGAGGAAATTTTTCTCTCCTCACCTCTCCTCTGCAACAGCAAGGGCATCAGTATGTATGTTCGCCATTTGACCCTCGGCTAGCCTGCCTGAATCTAGGTATATCCTCAAACTAACAATGTACAGTTTTAAGTAAGTACAACTGATCATTTTTATTTCCATTAAAGCTCCTACCTATCGAAATAAAATAGTCGGGAGCCATCGCTACATATCAAAACAAAAGAAGAAAAAGCGAGAGGCACTCGTACTATTCTCAGTTAGCTGTACAACTTCACTTCTCCTATGCCATCTAAGCTGCAGCTGGGTTCAGGGTAAGGATGCTAATCCTCCTCTCTGCATAAAAATATACCACATTTGTAAGAGGGTAATACAATTGCAAACATAGTTTTATTCTTATTAAATATTATCTCACACAGACCCAACAAGAGTTAATAACAGTAAAATTCAGTGGTAGATACCAAAGTATGCTACATGAGAACTACTTACCTACATTTGGTGTAATACACCAATCCAATAGGAAACAAGGAAATAGATAAGGGTATTTAAAACAATGCATGTCAATATAAAAGGATAAAATAGTTCGAAATTTTATAAAAACTTGATCCTGATTGGTTTGGTGTATGGAAGCTCCCCATATAATTTCCATGCTACATATGTGAGTGATTGTGCACTATAGGGCGAAAATAAGATCAAATTATCATAAAGCAGAAAAAATAGTCATGGAATTACCTCCAGCTGCAACAAGTTTCTCTACACGTGCAACTATATGCTTCCCGTAAGTATACTTCTTCAGCGCATTCAAGTGAACCTTTATTCGATTAAGGATTAGTTCAAGTTGCTGGTCATCGCAAGTTTCCAGCACTTTCTGTACAACGTAATTTGCGAACTGATCTTTCATCATAACCTGCATGAAAAAGAACCAAAAACATTCAAAATACAAGAACTCAACTCCTTAAGTACTAGTTTAAGATAAAATTGATATCACAAATGCCATTGATTCAGAAAAGATTAGCACATAAGTTTCTCAGAACACAATGAATGAGCTAAACAAAATATTTTGCAAGAACAAGGAACCATTTTTAAATGAGCCTAAGAGCTAGTCACTGGCCAACTACAAAGAATCATGCACAAAAAGAATGCATAATGAGGTCAAAAGAAATCTCAACCGGTCAAATCTAACATCAAAGAGCCCATTTGGTTGCAAAGTTTGCTAATCTAAGAACCAAAGTCCAATGAATCATTAAATATTTTAAAACAAATATTGAAATGGCCCCTACCACACGATCAGCAAATGCAATTTTAAGGCTAGAGGAAGAGTGAAAACAAAACAAAGATATAAAAATAATATATTATGCAAAAGGCTTCAAACATTCTCAATCCAATTCAGTTATAGGAAGCAAAAGGGCACCTGAAGGGGCTCATTTTCATCTGTGGTACCGAGCATCTCATTCACCAGGACCTGGCGCTCTACAGGAGTACCAAAAGTTAAACACTTCTCTATAACATTTGAGGCAAACTTCTGCTGACTCATTTGAACTATTTGCCCTGTCAATTTCTTTATAATTGCTGAACGCTCATGAGGTTTTCCATGCTCCAGCACATGCTGTGCAATCAAACAGAACAGCTTACTCAAAAACATGTAAACAAATAAGCAAATGAAAATGTGCCACCACAGGTAATGAAGAAGCAAAAGAGAAGGCAGGTGCTATGAAATAAATTAACATCAGAAGTGGAAGATGCACTTGAAGAGGGACAGAAATTATATTTCACATTAAACTTTTTATTTGATATCATAGTGAGGAAGACATTAATATGTAGGTCAGTGGACAGAACTGCAGGTAAACAATAACTTAAGGAATAAATGATAATGCAAGAAACAGTGGGAATTAAGAACGCATTATCGCTTGGAACAAGTTTTACAAAGGTCAGCAAATTCATTAAATATATTTTATATTTCAGTTACACGCTGCAACATGAGCAAGTAGCAATCAATTTTCTCACCAACTCCTTGAGAAAAACGGTTTAACACTATAATCAGAAACATTTAAGTTCTGTCCTTCATTGCTACACTGTTGTTAGTTCTTTATGCTCATTTAATAGATCTACCAAGGTGCTTTCATCAAATAAAAGACAAGATAAGGTTTTATCAACTGAATCACATTGGTTCCATGAGTTAGAGAGATCAAAACATGTACTGTCATGGAAGGACAAATCTAGCTATCCCAACATCAACCGCAAAAGACATATAGGTAGCTTATGATTATTAACTTGCAAATCAAAGAATAAAATCATAGAATGAATAAATTTCTCACCCCAAAAAACCTACGAAGCAGTGATAGTTCAAGCTAGGAGCTGGGAGTCCCTCACATTTCAATCTCAGATGCTAAATTCCTTAAATTAACTCCCCTAACAAATGATGGGGTTTTCCCAACGTTTCACATATGAAGGAGATAATTGCTAATAGCCACACATATCAAACTAGAAAATAACTTAACATTGAATTGTCAGCATTCATTATCCTCAATCTTTTTTTTCCTAGAAAGTAGATGTATCTTTAAAATATCATTAAAAAAAAAAACAACAAACCTGTACAACATAGTTTCCATACTGGTCCTGTGCCAACATATTAACAGATTGCAAAATCTCATCCATCATTATACGCTGCGTTTTGGCATCATGGCAGTGCTCAAGGACTCTCTGTCATTTAGAATTTAACCCAATTAGAATCTCAAATAATGGGGCATGTAATTAAAAATGAGAACACAAGTACATTTATACATGCTAAACATGTATACACACACATCCGTACATACATAAACATGTATGTAGATGTTGATAGGTATGCATGTATAAATGTTGTAAGAGAATAGAGTATATAAACCTGTATGACCCGACAACCATATGGATGAGTGGACAGTGTCACAACTTGATCATAAAATGTTGAAACAATGAACTGTATAGCATCTTCAGGTACACATTCAATACATTTCTGGATAACATGATTTCCGTTCTGATCACGTACACAGCGCATAATATGACCATCAAGCTCTGCCACCATTTTTGTCTGCTGGTCCAGTTCAACCACTTCTATGGCCTGGTTATCAAGATCAAACAGTGAAATCCAAGATCTAAGATTTTAATGTGAACTCAACAAATCATTTTATAGTTATTGAGATCAAAATTTTAAAAATTCTCAGGATGAAGAACAGAAAGCGTGACATGTTATAACTAACAAAACTAAAATACAAAGGCGTTCCAAACAAAAATCTAACACAGGCAAGTGTTACTCCTTAGTATTCCACAGTTTTAAAATTTAAGAAAAAATGTAACAGAAGGCCAATATCTAGGTCAGCAAAAGAAAAAAAATGCCTCATGGAAGGTAAAAGTAAAACGGAAAATGACTTCCCAGTAACTCTAAAATTAGCTGATGGAGAGAATTTAAAAGTATACAACGGTACTGAGGGAAAGTAAAGAACATCACAAAGCAATAATTAGAAAGATGGTTGCTGAATAACATACCTTTTGGATCACTCGACAACCATACATTTGAAGGCTAAGAGTCAGAACATGGCCATTAAGCTGGTCAGCCAGTTCTCTTATTTGGGACGCAGATCCATGCTCAAAAAACTGAAGACAAAAAATACGCCATGCCTAAGTTATTACTTTTATTTAGTGTGTACCCACTGTGGTATAAAGATTGCAGCACATGTTTAAACATACAAAAATATATCAGCAAGATCATCATAGTAATAGGCAAATTAATTTTTTAATAAGAAAATACCTTTTGAATCACATAATTACCAAAAACATCTGTCATCAATGAAAGGGCTTGGGGCATAATTTCATTGAAAACCATGTTTTTCTCTTCTGTGGTGGCAGTTTCAAGTTTCTGCTGTATGAATCGACTCCCATACTGATCAGCACTGTTCACAAAAGGCATTGTTCAAGAACAAAATCAGTTTTCTTGTTGCCAAACTAAAAGATTGAAGTTTGATTGGGAGATATATACCTGAACTCAACAACATGACCCGCAATTTCCAACAGTTCAAAACATTTAGTTTTATTGCTTTTGAACTCATCAAGCAAACAGGATGGAAAACTATCATCCGCATTACCACCGGATTCTGAGTGCCACGATCCCATAACACCCCCAGACAGATTACTTATCCCAGTAAAACGCATGTTTCGTTCATTGTGCCTAACAGGACTGCCCGATCCAATAGGAGAATTTGGAAGAAGAGGGCCCCCCATTGGGCTCCCAGGGTAGGACATGCCAACACCAAAGGTTGGGTTACCATAGTAATTATGATTCAAGCTACCAGCTTTGCCAAGGTAGGAAACACCATACTGTGATTTCTGAGGAGAAAGTAATGCTCCTATGTAAGCTTTATGAAGCAGATCCATGTATGAATTACCAGGATACTCCCTATCCAAGGATTGATCATTGAGAGATGCAAGTTGTGCTGCCGCATATTCATTTGATCTCAGGTACTGTAAATAGAGGGGATCCATGAGGGGAGCCTGAAGACCATTACCTGTAGTCTGATTTCCAAGTCTGTTCAGATTCTGCAATTCTGCAGCTGCAGCAATCAGATTTGGTCCCAATGCATTCAGTGACCTAGAATCCAATCCAGTTCCTCCCACTGAAGATGCAGCAGCAAGATTTTCGTATAAAGGTGGTAAATTACCAGTCTCAAGCTGGCTTCCCATCATTGACGGAGATGAAGGGTTCATGGGATACCCACCCAAGCCATAATTTGCAAATGCAGAACTCAAGTTATCAACATTCTGATGGTCAGATGGAGAGCCCCCTCTGCCATTGATAGACGAAGGACCCTTTAGATGAGAAGTAGACTTATTGAAAAATGGCTGTTGCTTGACATGGTTCAGGTTATGGTCTCCTTGCAAATTGAAGAGGTTATGGTGATCATCAATGTTATGGTGGCTCTGTGATAATGAGTGATTCTCTCCATCAACTGTTGACAGATTCAATCCAGACAAAGCAGCTACAAGCTCAGCAGACTCATTCAGGCTTGAAGGGACACCTTTGAAGGAGTTTGAACCACTCAAATCTCTTTTATCCATAGAATTGACCCTACCTCCCCCAATAGGTGGAATACGAGGACTAGGAGCTCTTGCAGCAAGTTGGAAGTCAGGTGTAGTGCTTCGTGACAAGGAAGCACCCAAAGCAGAAGCATAAGAATGAGAACCAGTTGAACCAACATTTGGGACCAGAGGGTGACCCTGTTTATTCCCAACAGAACGCAAAGCATCGGTAGATGCTAGGTCATGAAGCTCAGAAAACTGTCCTTCAGAAGTTTCTATACTATCATCAAATGCATTGCGACTAGCTGGACGAGAAGGATGCCTTGAGATGGGATTTGCATTGCCCATATCATCCTGCATTGTAATACTAAATCAGTAAGCAAAGCAAAAAGGCCAGAAGAATGTGAAATATGAGGAAGCACAGAAGTCTCTAGAGCCCATGTAACCAATCAACAAAAATAAGGGCATGTAGAGATTGAACAGATTCAACAGCAGTACAGACATCATTTTTAACTTTCACTTTATAAAAAAAAAAAATTAAAAGCATGAAATTCAAAATTTAATAAATGATGTGCTTGGGTGACAATAATATTATCTCAAATGCAGACTTCAAACAAATAAATCAAAACTTGCAGACATAATTGATGCATTCATGCTCCCCAGTCACAAAATTAACTTAATCAACAGACTGTTATCCCCAATCCATGTAAGATCACTGAACACTACTGCACAATTCAATGTAGTCAGAGTAAAATCAATAGCAAGTGGCAAAAACTAATGCATGAGCAACTGAGCCCAACATGGTTCAATCTGATAAACTTTCATAAATAAATAGAAAAGTACATGAATCACCCAACTTATCGGATCAAAACTCTGTGGGGATTATTTTTTAAAAACAAGAAAAGAAGGTACAGAACAATAATAAGAACCTTCCAATTTAAAGAGCAATGCATCAAAAACCTGGTCACAGAACACAAGCTATTGTCCTAATAGCAAATGCCAGAGTTCACTCCAGCAAAAAAAAAAAAAAAAAAAAGCATAAAAGTTACATATAAGGACAAACTAACTTTGGCAGAATGAAAATCAGGAAGCTGCTGATAAGTGATCATGATTGTTTCCAGATACTACAACAAAAATATAAACCAGAAACAGCATATACTTCACACAATCCAGAGGCAAACCATGATCTATAATTGTACTCTGTGCCTCAAATAACATGCAAAATAAACATCATAATCAAGCTATCAGCAGAAAGTACTTCAAAAGTCTAACCAGCAGAAACTAGTTCATCAAGGCCTCAACAGAACAACACAAAAGACTGAAGTTTCAAGTTTCACCTGAATGATTTCTGCAATGCTTTTTTGCCTGCTACCTAGGCCCAGCCCTGGCAATCCAATCAGCCCATCTCTTCCCCACTCAACGCCTCCACCATTTCCATTCTCCTCCTTTCCGCCTCCAAACCCTGCCTGCACCGCAAAAAGTGACCTATTCCCTTCAGTGTCACCACCTCTGCTTCCCTTTCTTCTATCCCCAACCACAGAATTAACTCCTCCTCCTCCACCACCAGCACCACCACCACCATGTAATCTCTGTGCAAACCTCCAATCTTCCTTTGACAACAAAGGAGGAGGCAATCTCGGATTCAAGTTCACATTAGAGTAATAATAATTAACATAAGCTGGATCAGACCTTATCTCCTCCTCGCTCAGGAACCCACCTTTACCGTTCTTTGTTAAACCAGCTAACCCAGTAGCATCAAACAAACCTCCAATCGAGCTTAAAGACCCTTCGACAGTAGGTGGGGCAGAACCACTTCGATAAATATTAAGCTCTTTCTCTCTATCACTCGCTGCCTCTTGCTGTAGCCTTTGCTCTCTAATCAGTTTGCCCAAATCCTCGTTTTTAAGCATCGATCGCATTGAGATATCAGGCAAAATCTGCGAGTACCTGTCTGTGATCATTAGATGTGGTGTAAAGATTTAAACTTTGAGCCAAATTAGAGCTAAAAATGGCTAAAATCGAACTGGGTTTTGTGATTTAGGCTCCCAAAGGTTGTTTTTTGTTGATCAAAACGAATAACCCATCAAACCCGAAAATCTTTTTAAAAAAAACACAAAATCAAGTTTTTGATTTTATGTTAAGGGTTTATAAGACCGTAAAATTAGGTGATAAACCAGATCAGATTGACAGTGAAGAGTGTTGAGAATGATCAAATGATGGAAGTGGGTTTAGCCATGTTTTTAGAGAGCGAAACGGGACAAAGACAATAGAGAGAGAGGGAGTGAAGTGAGGAAAGAGATGAGTGATAAGCATGAATGATGGACAGATCTCAGCCGTTAGATTTGTGAAATGACGGCATGGATTGATTCTGTAAGGATTTGTTCTTACACCAAGGTCTTTAGGGTTTTATTTCTTTGCGATTTAATGGCATAAATTTTATTTTTTTTATCTACTAATAATATTAGAGTTTTTTTTTTCCGAAGAATAATATTAGAGCCTTTTTAGCTTAAGCTTTTAAGATTTTATGAGATGTATAATACTAGAGGAGTTGTATAGCATTTCATTCTCATGAAGGGTAATTACTAGTAATATTTTATCTCGGCCTAAATAACAAATTCACAACTAAATTTTTGTGATTTTTCCGAATGTAATTTTGAATTTTGCGCATAAACATATTGGCACTTTAACTATTTTATTTTTCAACAAATCAATACCTGACTTCTTCCAAAAGAATGCATGAATTGCACGCGTGAATTAAGAGGTTCAAACTGTAATTTTAAGGTCCTTTTATACATTCTCATAAAATGAAGGGCCAAATGGAAATTGTCAATTTCCTTCCTCCTCCACCAGACTTCGAATGTTCTCTTCTCCTCCACTTATGCGTTTTGGTCACGGTGGTGATGTAGTTTTTGGAAACCATCATCTTCTGCCTATTTTCGATTTTCATTTTGGAAAACCATCATCTTCTATATTTTGATTTTCGTTTTTGGTTCGGTGTTAGAGCAATCATTTTTTGTTCAGAATTGGAGCACATCGCGCCATCGCAACTTCCTAATCTACTACTATGGAAGACAATACGAAATGCAACTTCCTCATTTCCTTCCTCCTCTACTACTATCAGCAGTGACTTAGACTATTAAACAACGGTACCACAACATACCCGTATGGTCGTACCAGCCGCAACCAAACTACTAATAAGGGAACAACTAAACCACCAACAATCTAGCCTTGAGGACCGGCCACCTCATTGATCAGAAAACGCTGCCAGCTTGATGATGAAGAACGTTGGTGGCGTTGCTTCAGCGGTGCTGCGAGGAAAGACTAGAAACTAAGATTATTTGGAGAAGGGAACGTTTGATGTTTGGTGGAGGAGGAAGGAGATGGACAATTTCCATTTGGTCCTTCACATTCTGAGAATTTGCAAAAAGAAGAGACTAGGCGTTGATTTGCTAAAGAACCACATAGTTGAGTTGTCAATATGTACACACGCAAAATTCAGGATTCCATTCGGAAAATCATGAAAGTTCAGGTGTAAATTTATTATTTAGGTTTTTTTTTTAAAAAAAAAAATTTGTCAATTCTTAATAAATGAAGTATAATTAATACAAGTATAGTACTACTACAATTTTATAAAGAAATTGGTTGTCTAAGATAAAAATTGACGTGTGTACTAATACTAGGAGGTGTATAGCATTTCATTCTCATTAATAATTACTTTAGTATTTCTATAAAAATATTTGTCCATTTTTAATAAATAAAATATAATTAATATAAGTTTAAATTTAATACTATAATATTTTAAAGCAATTGTTTTTTCCAAGACAAATTGATGCCCTAACAAAATAAACAGTTGCATATAGGGATGACAATATATGCTTCAAATTAAATTTAGTTACATAACTAATCCAATATCAGCACTTTACATGTTGATTTATAAATTTTTTTATAATTATCGTGTTTTAATTCTGTAACTATATTTTCATGTTTATATATTATATGATTTATTTGATTTGATCAAATAAATATAACTTATAGCTATTACAAAATATTTTATTTTTGAGAATTTGTAACTTATTAAGATTGAATGGAACTGAAACTTTGATATATTTCTGGGCAAACTTTATGCAAGATTCTTCACTTTAACATTCTCAAGAACTAAGTAATAAGCATGCTTAATTTTTGCAATATTAGTTCCGTGCAGTTTCGTAAACTATTTTCGAAAAGAAAAAATGTTAAAAAAACAAGAAATGATGTGTTAAAATCGTTTAACAGCTTCAAACTAATTCGGATCTCTTTAAGTCAGCACGTTAACGGTAAAAACTGGATCTAGAGTTTACTTTATGTCCAGATAGAATTAAAATGATGTGTTTTAATTATAATGAAACTGTAAATTGAAAAATTATAATTTGAATAAAATTATAAGTTTGAAAAGCTTATTTAAATATTATATTAATTAATTAAAATTATATAATTATAAAAAAATACTTTAAATTTTAAGAGTATATATATATATATATACAACTAAACCGTACGCCCTTTTAATATAACACAAAATTGGGTTTTATATTTAAATAGAAGTACTAATTCGTAAAATGGTGGTTTTTTTTTTTTTTAACAAACAATTAGGTTTATGATAATTAAGACTTTGTTGTTGGGTAGCACTTATTTAATGAGCTATCGATTTTATAGTTTTATAGTTATTGCTCATAAATCACCATCTTCCAATTTAACTTAAGAAATAGTCATGATTATAATTATTCTTAATTACTTGGAGTTGGCCTAACATACATTGCTTTCACTTATCACATTACACACAAATTCAAACAAAATTAATAAATTATGGATTGGTTGAGTTTTTATAAACAACAAAATGGAACTTGCATTAGCTTTCATCAAGTAATAATAATAATAAATTACTAAGATTTTTTCTTATTTTACGCGATATATAATAATATTTTTTTAATCTTACATATACTGTGCAGTCATTTCGCTTAAAAAATACTACGTACTAATATTATAAAATTAAAAATAAGGCATAACAATATTATAAATTAAGAACTGTATCTAAATTAAAAAGAGGTAACAATATAAAAATCGTACCAAAGTGCACTATTCTTAAAGAAAATCAAAGACTGTATCTAAACTAAAAAAGCTGACAATATAAGAATTATACCGAAATTAAAAAATTACAATGCGTTTATAATTTTAGTTTTTTGTCAAGAACCGTACTAAAAATGAATTATGACTAATTTTATCTAGTGATTGATTTTAGAAGGAAATACAATTATATCATGAGAATTATATTTCGGATTCTTAAATTTTGTAACCAATTCATGAATTATAAATTGAGTGTTAATTTGCTGAAAAAATCAATTGTTGGACTATCAATTTGAATACTCATAAAATTTGAGGTTGTATTTGGAAAACGACGGAGATTGAATGGTGAATTTATGTATTAGGCTTCGATTAAACACATTTTTTTTGAATTTAATTTTTTTTTTAGCGAAGGCTATGATTTAAATATGATACTACACAGTAATTTGCGTAGTAGTCTGTTTAGAGCCGCGTCACTTACTATGACACTGAAAAAGTCAAAGAATGACGCTCCTAATTAGCGCGTGTATAATGTACAAGCAACACATTGCGATTGCAGATCCACGGTACTGGGTCCTATAATTTCTCTTTTTTGACCACGCGCAGTGCAACACGCCTTTCTTGAACCTAAAATAACACATCGAAATGCCCAATAAAATGTCATGGAGGATATAATAATACCAACGCCAAAGCAAATAGATTTTTTTGGGGTATTAGTATTTTTTAATTTATTTCTTAGTGTTACGATATTGAAGAATCTCTTATCCGATTAAATAATATTTATTTTATGTAGATATTTTTATATAAAAATTATTGCTTTTGAATGATGCATTGATTGCAATATTGCATGTGGGATTGTTAATTTTGTGAAGCCTCTTGTTAATTGTTTGAAATTCAATTAAATGGGTAATTTTTAATTTTATCAAACTGTGAAATGCAGTGCGATACGATTAACCATATTTATTCAACCCAATAAATGTCATATTTTATTTACAATTAAATATTAATTTATATATAAAAATAAATATATACAATATCGTGAACAATAATATATTATGAATTTATATTAATTATATTAGTGAAATTTGTAATTATTGACATTTTGTCAAATAAAATAACAAAGACATTTAATAATAAATTAATATTATTAATTTTTTTAAAGTTATTTTCCTCAATTAAATAAGAGATAATATTGAAAACATAGTGTTTTCGGATGTGAAAAGAAAAAAAAAAAAGAAAATTGGAAAACCGTTTTATACACACATTTAGCCCTAACCACTGAAACAGGTCCAAATAAAACGTATACTCCACACGCTGCTAGTTATTTTTAGGACGATGGATAAGGATGAGAATTTGCAAACACATGATGTGTGATATGTCACGTGACTTGTCAGTGCTCACATAACCCATTAATTACCCACTAATCTGAATTTACTTTTAACACCCCATCATTACAATTATACGTCCTCTAAATCCTTTTATTTGCTTTGCTTAGCAATTAAGCTCATTTTCACTTTTATTTTGTTTTCTTTATTTAACTTAACAAATATTTTCTCATTAACTTATTTCTTTGTTTTTATTTTAGTTTATAATTTAAAAATGTCTAATAATAATATTCATAATATATAATTATTTTTTAAATTAAATATTTTTGGTGAGCAGACAAATGTTTAAATATTATTAGTCCTTAGCAGGGTAATGTAATGCAAAGCACTAGTGAAGTAGGGACACGTAGGGTTTAATAAAAAGAAAAGTATTGTTTGGGTTGATAAATAAGATTCCCATTTCCCAGCTTTCTGCCAACAAACTATTTACAGAAATTGAATTTTAACTTTATAAATACATACATTCACCAATCACTTCCTTACCTCTACAAGAAGGAAAAGGTTTTGCTTCCCCAATCCTTTTTTGTCTTTCAAGAATGCTTCTTTTTTTCCCCTTACCATAAAAGATAAATAAAAACATTGCAATTAAATAAATAAAAAAATCTTAACTAAACCAAGCGATCATTTTGGATACTTAAGGACCATCTTTATTACGACGTGGATCATAGTATTCGTGTTATGCATAAATCGAACTTAATTGCTGAAATTTTTTCTAGAAATGTAAGAACATCAACTAAGCCATACTCCACCAGTTGGCTTAACATTATTATTACCAACAATAGCATATAATGTATTGTTTACTCTATGGTGTTGTTGGTGGTTTAATGGGAGACCATGTGCCTCTGAAACTGTAAAAAATCTTAGACAAAGTATGAGAAAAAACATGAAGTCCCAGCTATAATAATACAAGTTTCCAACTTGCACTTGCAGAATAGCATTGGAAACAACATTATTGCTAATCATATCATCTTATATTTTGTGTTATTCATTCCATTGGAAAATGATGCCTGCCTACCCTAAATCATGGATTCACCATAATACTTAATTATACACTCTACTTAGCATTAATATTTTTATAAAAATAATATATTAATTCAGTTAAACATTAGATATATATGCCCACATATATATTGGTATATGCATGTATGTAGGCATTACTCCCCCAAAATTGACAAGTATGGGTGGCAGGCCAACTACAAGTTTGATTGATGAGTTTTTATAAATATTAGGATGAGGATATATATATATATATATATATATATATATATATATATATATATAT